>JASDQU010241570.1:127673-146005 GCA_032191745.1 Picea mariana
ACAGTGAGATGTTAGTGGATCCAAAAGCTCAAGTTTATCTTTGGCCAAAATCATTTTGCTGGCCCTTGACCAAGTTTTGAGGAACACTTGGTCATATTTGACTGTTTTTGGGACTTGGACAGCTTGTCAAAGATGGAGCGCAACGCGAAGCGCAAATCGTGGAAGCTAGACCCCTTTTTGGGTCCTTTTAGGGTTTTGGGTTAATGTAATGGGGAAGGGATGTTGGCCCATGGGTTCACCCATGCTTAGGCCCACTTTTGTAATGTATAAATAGATAGGCAATGAAAGAAATAGTAGAAGTTGTTGCTTAGTGCACTTGGTGATTGCTTAGTGCAAGTTGGCTAAAGCACTAAGAGTTGGATCTGTGTGATCAAGTATTGTAAGGCTTTGTGCATTTTTTGTAAGACTTGCAGAGCTGAGTGCAAATCCCTGTGAGAGACTGTTGAAGGATTTGTGTTGTAAGGAAAGGAAGAAGGATCTTGTGAGCTGCGCATATCTTATGTCCTATGCGCAGTAAGGTTTGGAGGCTTTGTGTTGTAACTGATTGAAAACATTAATAAAGAAGAATAATTTGTGTATGTAGCCCCAGGGTGGGGGTGAACCATGGTAAATCTGTGTGTTGCGCTCTATGCCTCGACTTGATGTGCTTGTATCTTCCTTTGCTAAGTGCTTTGATGTGTTTAGATAGATATATTTATGCTTTTTGCTTATGAGCTATGAATCAATGTTAGCTATGATTTGTATGAATATGCTTAGTGCTGGTCTACATGATCTGATCTGTTTTACTGTTACTAAGTGTTGAATGATCTTATATCTAAGTAAATGTTGTGATGCTCTATGCTATCTACGAAGTATAATAAGACTAAATATTGATGAATATTAACTACTAAGTGCTCTGTTAAGTGTTAGAATCATAGTTCTATGTCCCAGCTAAGGTTACAGACATCTAAGTCCTGCAACCACCCCTGCCTCTACCTCGGGTGAGACTTCATCTGCTTCGCAGGTGTTGCTGAAAGGGCCTGTAGTTAGGGTTTTGTTGGTGCGTTGTTGGTGCGTTGAACCCCAGATCTACCCCTGAACCCCAGGTCTACCCCTGTGCCAACAAATGGTTCTGTTGCTGGGACTGAAACTGTGATTGTTGGGAACTGAGCAGAAGAAGCTTTGTGCAAAGATTCATCCTGAAATTGTAAAATCTTTGTGCATGGATCTATGCCCCAGTGCACAGTGATCCACTTGATCTGAAAAGATCTATGCTGAAGAAGGAAGGACAGATCTGAAGGAAAGAAGTCAGATATGCAAGAAAAGAGGTTGATACTGAAGAAAAGAAGTAATATTTGTAAGCTTTGTGCTCCGATAAAGGTAAGAATAGTTAAAAGTTCTTAGATCTGGAAGATTTGTGCCCTGTAGAAGTAAAAGAGGTGAAAATTTTTGTTTCTAAAGTATGGATTTAGGTATGCTTGATAGATTTTGTCCTAGCTTGAAAACTAGGGCATTATTAGATGACAGAACGTTTGATATGAATAGATCTAATAAGAATAATGATAGATATGTTATACCTATGCATAGAAAGAATTTTTGGACTAAACAATGGATGCAGGATCCTAGAAAGTAATTTTTGCAGGTTCGCCATTATTATCCTAGCACACAGTATAAGAAAATTTGGGGATCATTGAAGAGAAAGAAAGGATTAACTCTTTGTTACAGTTGCAGAAGACCAGGACATCTTGCTAAGGAATTCCCTGGGAGAAACCCTAGTTGCCTATATTGTAAGGCTATGGACCATGAAGTATTGGATTTCCCTAGAATGATTGCTAGGCTTGAAAAGTTGAATAGAGAGCAAGAAAACCCTGAAGGAGATCAAGAGACTAAGATTATAGAAGAACCCTAAAAAGAATCAGAGATTATGTTGTTGAAAATGAAAGAAACCCTGGATGAACATAAAGATGCCCATTTGTCAGAGATCTTCAAAGAAAAGGAGAAAATCGAAGTAAGAATAGGAGACTTCAATATTGACAGTGCTCTGGATGAGGGAACATAGATGAACATTATGACAGAAAGTACTTGGGAAACCCTAGGAAGGCCTATCATGGTTCCTTCACTAGGAAAAATAAGATTGTTTAAAGGAAAAATGGTAACCCTATGTGGCAGGATTACTCGGATAGCTATGAGTACCCATGGAGCTTCGACGGAGGAAGAATTCGAAGCTATTAAATTTATTGAGGACTATGCCCTATTTCCAGCTTTGTTAGGCAAGATTTGGATTGAAAAAGACCAGATCCAAAGAAAAGAAGAAAAGGAAGCCCTAGAACAAAAGAAGAAAGAACTCATGGAATTTATGACTAGAAAGATCGCTTATTTGATGGAAGAACAAGAGAATAGATCTAAGCTATTAAACACCAGGGACTTGGATGTCGAAGCTATAAGAGCATTAGAGGAACCACAAAAGACCAAAATACCTAATCCATATGATGAAGGTGTATTACCCTTGGATCTGAAGAAAGAATCTCAGCATCGCGAAGTGACTATGTTGAGAGAGGATAAGGATTAGAATGAAAAAAGGATGATCGAGACGAAGCTCACTGGGAAGAAGGCTAGGAAGCTACGTAAGAAGAGAGCCAAGATCGAAAATTTACAAAAGATTCCATAGGGAACTTCGCAGAAGGAAAAATCACAGGAATTGAGCTTCGTCGGGATACCAGAACAACGACATATGGCACTTCGTCATGGTGAAGAAATATAGCCGTTGGACCCATATACCCATTCGACTTCTGCCCCGAATGGGCAGAAAAGCATTAAAAGATCACTACCAGACCGTTGGACCACGCCATAATGAATGGATCAACATTCATGAAAGCTTCATACCCGTTGCAAGCAAACTGTTGATAAATTTCCTATTTATCTCACCTCACCGTACCCGAAGAACATTTTGGCCAACTGAGAAATCGAAGCCCGCAGAACTAGTGATTGTTTACAGTGATCATTGCAAGTAGTTTGTTCATCCTAGTGTAGCATTTTGACATCATCGTGACCCCGATTATATTTCCCGAGTGTGTATGTCCGACGAGATCACCGAACTTGAGGAATCTGTCACAGAGTTCCTTCTTGATTTAATGACCGAGAGAACCATGTCGGAAAGAAGAATGCCCACCAGAGTCCAAGCATCATCGAAGGGAGGAATGCAATCCTTCCCATCGACTGATCGAGTAGGAACATCTCGATCCGACACAGAAAGAAGAACTAAGCATAAGGACGACATAGCCAATGCGAAGTTAGTTCCATCCATCCTACCATCTTACATACCCCCTCTGAGTGGTGAGATTAATAGGGATAGTGTCCCTAGAGACTTTGAATACACCCTAGTCATTGCATACCTACCGAAAGGAGTGCGCACCTACCGTGCAGATTAAGACAAGGTTACATCATTAAAGTTTTGCAACTTCAACCTAGGGGACTGTAAAGCTTACAGCATGCTCGCCCCATATAAGTACTTTACGAGAAATAAGGGCAAGAATCCTAAGTTGATCCCTCAGCAATGGACGATAAACCTCGCACAGTCTACTTTGCTAAACGTTATGAAAGTACCGCACTTCGACAGACACCAGGAGGTGAATTCTTGTGTAAAACTATTGCTAGCAAGTTACCACGGAGGATAACTATGGTTATATCATCGCATAACTGTTGATATGACGTTGATCAATAGGATCACCAGGCTTGGCATGTAGGGCCCTGATCCCCATGAGTACCATCCTGGAAAGACCGCAGACCGCGCTCTTGCGCAAAAGATCAAAGAAGCCTATGGAGATGTTGAGAAAGGCACAAGAGGCTACAAAGTAGCTTCCATTGAAAGTGACACAGCATGCCTCACATGCCAATTGATCACAGGGAAGATGGTACACAAGAATCGACCAACACAAGTATCTAGCTTTGTAGTTGACCTCACAGGAAAGTGCGCCAAGGGACTACAGATGAACTGGGTGAAGTACCTGGTGAATCAACTGGAGATTGACTGCAGAGAAGCCTAGGATCAGGGGCATGAATTCCATTTTAGCTGGCTCCTAATACTGATCACTTTTTTTGCATGGGAGCTACCGAAAGGTGCAACCTTCCTGGACCTGGACCCATTTAAGCCACTAGTCGCGAATTTTAGTACATTATGGTACTCGAACGACATGAGCAAGCAATGGCAATCAAATGTTGTTTTCTGCACGTACTATAACCAATTGAAATCATCCATAAGGAGCGAACCACACATAACCCCGAACACTTTATAGAGATTCCAACCTTTGATAAAGTTCAGCATGGACCACCACTTTATATACCTAACCCCACGCGTTGATGAGCACTAGGAACAGCTTCAGTCCTATTATAACCTGACAGAAGAAGACCAAGAAGATATCACCAAAGAATGATCGGCGGACCTCCTTGTTCTAGTAGACCCCGCAGAAATGTCCGACATCGACAGCCCGAGAACTACGCAGGATACACCTGGGCCCAGTAAGACAAAGAAATCAAAGTCAACAAATAAGACTGAAGAATTCCAAGATCTTGACAACCTATATATAAGGACAGCTTCATTACACCAGATGAAGTAGGTGATGACAAAGAAGGTACAGAAACCCAGAGAGTCAAAGTACCACTGTCTCGGGATGAAGAAGAATCATTGAAGAAAAGGAAGGTCTCACCTCTGAAATCTTCCTCCAAAAAGAAACCAAGAACCCATGTAACCAAGATGTGAACTGCCCTCACATTAAATGATTTTGATTTCATTGTTGCAGCGGTCAATGATGCTTCAAAGGAAATCATAGAGAAGAAGGAGGTGAAGCAGGAACAAATGTATAGCCAGATTGAGATCACACTCTAGGGAGTACAACAAGAACTCCATTCTAGTCGAGCAACCTCTACTGCACCTCTTCTAGAAGGAACAATAGAAGTGGGACATGAATTAGTTCAGCTCCGCAAGATTGCTAATACAGTCGAAGTACACCTTCGACGTTCTCAGGAAGAAAAAGAACAGGCCACCCAAGCCCTAAAGAAAGCACAAGAGGAACTTATTGAACAACGTTGAACCACACAACAAGAGAAGAATGCTCTCCAAGCAAAATTTGAAGAAGATAGGATGAATATCCAAAAAGAGAAAGAGCAGTTGCTCACAAAGAAGATAGGAATTGAAGAAGCAGTCAACAGAGAATTTCACTCTGTGATCGTCTTAGAGAAAAAGGTCGAAGAGCCCATAGAGAGCCAAGTGACAAAGTTGGCTGAAGTTATTCAGCAACTTCAACAAAGGGTCATGGAATTAGAGCTTCAGACCATACCATAGACTCTGCAAGAAGTGCGTGACCAGCGAGAATTGAATGCTCAGAATGCAATCGAGAGGATTAAAACACTTGCTGCAAAATGTAAAAAGATAAGTAGCAAAAGTGCACAGATATATGAAAAACTATCTGAAGACTCAGAGTTGAAGAAACTGTAGTCCTAACTCCAGGAAGCAAAAGCAGTAAGTTGATACAGTACAGGTGCAACTCAAGCTCATGTCACCCATCGAGAGGATGAAGATATCCTAGGAACAGTGCTCTGCCCAACAAATCGGTCTTACCATGCAGAAGAGAGAGATGGAAGTCACCCAGAAACTCCAGTCGAGCTAGGAGGTAGCCTACCTATTGTTTGAAGAAATTGAAGGCCAAGGAACACTACTCGAACAAGTAGTTTCTGCAGTCGAGCACCAACTGGAAGGACCTATCAGCGAAATAGTTGTTCAGGAGTTTTCTGAACAAGAAGCAGTAGCACAGAGACAATTCGAAGCAGCTAGAGCCAAGCTCGAGACCTTTGAGGTAGATTTACCCAAACTCGAGTGACTTAGGATGAGTCACAGGTGAGTGTTGGGGGTCTGTTGGCCCTTGACCAAGTTTTGAGGAACACTTGATCATATTTGACCATTTTTGGGACTTCGACAACTTGTCAAAGAAGGAGCACAACGCGAAGCGAAAATCATGGAAGCTAGACCCCTTTTGGGTCCTTTTAGGGTTTTGGGTTAATGTAATGGGAAAGGGATGTCGGCCCATGGGTTCACCCACGCTTAGGCCCACTTTTGTAATGTATAAATAGATAGGCAATGTAAGAAATAGTAGAAGTTGTTGCTTAGTGCACTTGGTGATTGCTTAGTGCAAGTTGGATAAAGTGTTAAGAGTTGGATCTGTGTGATCAAGTATTGTAAGGCTTTGTGCATTTTGTGTAAGACTTGCAAAGCTGAGTGCAAGTCCCTGTGAGAGACTATAGAAGGCTTTGTGTTGTAAGGAAAGGAAGAAGGATCTAGCGATCTGCGCATATCTTATGTCCTATCCGCAGTAAGGTTTGGAGGCTTTGTGTTGTAACCAATTGAATACATTAATAAAGAAGAAGACTTTGTGGACATAGCCCCGAGGTGGGGGTGAACCATGGTAAATATGTGTGTTGTGATCTGTGCCTCAACTTGATGTGCTTGTCTCTTCCTTTGCTAAGTGCTTTGATGTGTTTAGATAGATATATTTATGCTTTGTGCTTATGAGCTATGAATGAATGTTAGCTCTGATATGTATGAATATGCTTAGTGTTGATCTACAAGATCTGATCTGTTTTACTGTTACTAAGTGCTAAAATATCTTAGATCTAAGTAAATGTTGTGATGCTCTGTGTTATCTGCGAAGTATAACAAGACTGAATATTGATGAAGATTAACTGCTAAGTGCTCTGTTAAGTGTTAGAATCACAGGTCTTTGTCCCAGCTAAGGTTGCAGACATCTGATTCCTACAACCACCCCTGCCTCTACCTCGGCTAAGACTTCATCTGCTTCACAGGTGTTACCAAAAGGGTCGGTAGTTAGGATTTTGTTGGTGTGTTGTTGTAGCGTTGAACCCCAGGTCTACCCCTGTGCCAACACGTTTCTTGAAAAGATTTGTTTTGTTTTTTTGATTTTGTATACTTCTGATTTTGAATCCCATTAATAAAATTTGATTTGGTTTGTTGTGTGTTTTTTGTTTTCTTTGATTGCTTTGAATGAGTTTTCTTCTTATCTATCTTTTTGAATAAATATATTCCTGATCAAAGAGCTATTGTCGAAGGAAGCATTTATTTTAAGACTTGTGTTTTTCAAGCAAATTGAAATAATTCAAAGAGGTCCTGATATTAAGATATAGCTCAGACAATTGATTTTTAAGTCAATTGTCACTTTCATTTTGTCCTCAAATTGTCTTTGCCAGAGTCTTACACCAGAGATATGGTTTAAATATTTGAGAATTACGATGATCATTAAACTTTTTACGCTCTCCATATTCCTAAGGAATCACTTTTAAGTGCTTCCCCATTCTCTAGATGATTTCTTAAAGGAAATCTAAAATCTCTAAACCATGATAAAACTTCCAGTTTTGAAAGTAACTAAATAACATGATCAACTATTCACCTGTATTGTAATTAACCTCTAGTATCACCCTGCTCTCTTTGTCATCAAGAAATCTATAATTGTATTATTATTTAAAAGTGTCATAAGAGGGTTGGAAGAACTTAAGTGTGGAAAGCATGTGTAAACCCATCAAGGTACCGAACAAGCTCGCTAGTAGCGGGTAAATGCACACATGATACCAAGACAACTTCATCGGGGTACTAAACAGGCCTGCTAACAACAAAGCAATGTTGGGTCGAGAGGTAGTTGGGATATGTTTTTAAATTAACTTTTATGGAAGTATACATCATGTGGATAAAACTATTGGATGGGATTAAAGCATTTGAGTGGGTTAAATGACATCCCTGCCGAGGCTATGGACGTTTGTTGGCAGCAGTGTCTCTGTCAACGGTATTGGAGTTCTTTTATAAACATCATGACTCTTTGATTAAGACATTATTTCAGGTTATAATCTCCTGCAAAGAAAATTTTATTGTCTGGTTATAACATTGAGCTTATTTTAATACTATGTGGTCTCAAAGTGAATTTATTTCATGGAGATTAAATCATTTTTCAAGTCTTATTCTTTTCTTCCTGAGATGAAATCTTACCAGATCAGAGATAACTTCTTCACCTAGTAAGTTGCCATTTGTTGGGCCCCAACAACTCCCCCTAAATTTTTACAAAATTTAAAGGGCCCCCATTAGAATCTTGATAATTATAATGAGCTACAGAATCAACATTTTCAAATAGTTCCATACCTTGGCTTGCTTTGAAACAAACTTAAGACAATCAATATAGTATGAGACATTCATTACAAGAGTATATGTCAAAATTTAGAACTGAGCATAGAAATCTCAATTTAAACAAAAACGTTAATTTTTATCAGCTGTTTACTTTCGTTTAAATTATGATTATGTGTTCTTTCTTTTGCTCATTAGCAAGTTTGACTATTTTGAATAATGTATTCAATACTTCATCAAATAATATCTTGGTTGGTTTCTCATTTTCATAAAATCATTTGGTACTATTAATTAATTAAATACTTTTTTTCATTTTGCATTTCATTTCAAAATAAAAATAATAATAAAAAAAAAAGAATTATCTATGATTTGTTTGATTTTGTAAAAAAACAAAATTAATATTTTTCTCTTCTCCATTAACTTGAAGCTTCTATAATTTTAAGATCATATTTGAATGGAAATTATAAACAATGTTTGTTTAGAACTTATAGTTAGTTTAAATTCATTTTTTATTGTATTTTTTTCACAATTTACGAGTGTGAAAGAGACAAGTTCACTTGGCAATCTTTTCGCTTTTTTTTAAAAAGTCGGAAAAGAGATTAACTAAGACTCATGATCTTTCAAATCCAATTAACGAGTGTGAAAGAGACAAATTCACTTGGCAATGTTTTCTCTTTTTAGACGAGTCGGAAAAGAGATTAAATTAGACTCATTGAGAGGTTTCTAGGCGGCATATCATGGGGGAGGCCAAGGCTCCCGCGCAAGATTTCTATGAAAGGTTAGCATCTTACAAATAGCTGACACAAGCTTGGTAAAACCCAAAGCTCTCCAAGTCGAGAAGGATAAAGTGCCAGCAAAGGTTACCTTCTCCATGATATATCGAATAACGCCTCTTACTTGAAAGTACATAGGAGGAGGCATTGGATAACCCAAAAGACCATCCCAGTCAAAGGGAACCTCTCCAGGGCTTGGAGAGAGAGTACTCAGGGAGAGTAAAACTCTCTCTTGTTCAGAAGGTTCAGTACTAGAAATGATAATGACACAGTTGAAGGACACATCACCCTCCAAAAAAAGAGTTGTATGGATCGGAGATTGCATTCATACAACCACTTCTTCAACCATTGGTTGAATAGGATTCATGACAACAAAGTCAGGAAACRCATCACCCTAAAAAATGGGAGTGTGTTCAGGCTATGATTGCATCATCATGATTGTTGTGTCAATCAAAGGAGAAACAGAGTGTCGGGAAACCATATACGACTCAGAACCCAAAGGGCCCCAAGGTGAGAACCACGCTTACAGTATCCCAGCAGTAGCAAGACACAAATGAGTAAGGTGATCCTCTTCGCAAGTCTTGCAAAGGAAATTGGGCTTTCGTCTGACACATCTAGGATTCTCAATCATATGAATTCCCCCAGCGTCATTTAAAATGGTTGGAGACATGTTCTTAGCGTGATGGGCAAAGGTTGGAGACTCATTTCTCACATGATGTAATGTGGTTGGATATGTGATGTCGATATGACTCATGGTGACTAGAGTAATGCCCCCATCCTGACTTGCAGTGGTTGGTTGTTGGTCTTCAACATGAATTGCAAAGGTTTTGACCAATATCCAACATGACTAGCAGCAGATGGAGCTCCAGTATGACTGGTAGTGACTGGACTAGTGACAGTGGGGAGTTGTGGCATTTGAGACCAAGGTCCCTGTTGGGCCCCAACAACTCCCCCTAAATTTTACAAAATTTAAAGGGCCCCCATTAGAATCTTGATAATTATAATGAGCTACAGAATCAAAATTTTCAAATAGTTCCATACATTGGCTTGCTTTGAAACAAATTTAAGACATTCAATATAGTATGAGACATTCATTACAAGAGTATATGTCAAAATTTAGAAACGAGCATAGAAATCTCAATTTAAACAAAAACGTTAATTTCTATCAACGGTTTACTTTCGTTTACATTATGATTATGTGTTCTTTCTTTTGCTCATTAGAAAGTTTGACTATTTTGAATAATGTGTTCAATACTTCATCAAATAATATCTTGGTCGGTTTCTCATTTTCATAAAATCATTTGGTGATATTAAGTAATTAAATTCTTTTTTTCATTTTGCATCTCATTTCAAAATAAAAATAATAATAATAAAAACAATTATCTATGATTTGTTTGATTTTGTAAAAAAACAAAACCAATATTTTTCTCTTCTCCATTAACTTGAAGCTTATAAAATTTTAAGATCATATTTGAATGGAAATTATAAACAATATTTGTTTAGAACTTATAGTTAGTTTAAATTCATTTTTTATTTTATTTTATTCACAATTTTTAGGTTATTAATTTAGGTTTCTTTTTGTTTCACAGGTTTCTATTATCAGTTATTTAGTACGGATCTGATCATGGATTGATTTTATTATCTAAATACGTTCAAGATGATTGATCCAAAAATAATTGGATTTCTGCAAATAAATTTATGAGCAACAACAGATAAAATTTGGAAATGCGTCAAGAACAGAGACGCGATTTTGCAGGACTAGTTGTAGCTAAACCGTGAGGAATTTGAAGAAATGGTTGAAAACTCATTTCCCAAATGGAACCATTTAGCTTCCGCGTAGAAAATTTCCCAAGAAAATCCATGATTTGAGAGATATTTGTGTCTCTTTACGAGGCAAATTTCAGGTGGTGGAAATTATTAGTGACGCCCAGACTGTTCATTCATTGTATAAATATATGAGAAATTTCAGAGCCATGAAGATCCAGGAAATTGAGAGGAGGATTTTTATCCTTTCTCTTTTGTATATTATTTGTTTTGTAAACTTTTCTTCTTTTCAAAGGGAGTAACGGATGGTTGGAATATTTGGGAGAATGGATGAGTATTTTCAAAGAATAATATGGAATTCTAGGTTGTTTAATGGATTTTTTCTTGTGAGTAAAATGGTTTTATTTTCATTATAATATCCTCATTTTCTTTGAATAATTGATTATGCATTGATTTAAATTATCTTTAGTCTTTTTTATCAATAAATGGTTAATTGCTATCATTTATGTATTAATTTTTTTTCTATCTTTAAGAGTCTATTATCCCAAAAATTATTCCAGGACTATAGTATGGGCATGTGATTTTGAGAAAGAATATGGGAAAGCAATTCATCTTTGGCTTTAGACCTGTGTAATGCTTATTACATTTTGTTCTTTCATTACTTTTGTATTATGAGAATGTTATTATGGTTGATTTTAGCTTTAGCTTGTCATCATATGGTGTTTTCATACTCTTAAATGTTATATGTTGTCCATAATTTCTTATTCCATTTTTTATGTGTGATTGATCTATCATTTGATTATTTTTGAATTTATTCTTAATGTTAAATGTTGGATAATATCAATATTCAGATCTAAGTTTTCTCTCATTCTTAAATATTCATCATCCTAAGATCACATGATTTTTTATTAGACGTCTTTCCGTTGTTATTAATTTACTCCAATATCAAATACTTCTTTGAATGTATTCTGGAAGTGCTAGTATTGTTCTGTTATAGGTTTCTCTTAACAACAGTACAGGCAGGAGCTCATACAACACAGGAAGATAAACTCAGTTGACTGATCAGTTAGAGGTTAGTAGATGCATTCTTTTCTTTTATTTAGAGTTGTTTATAAATGAAACGATGATTACATTAATTAGCTTTGATTGTTTTTGTGTCACTATTTCAATCGTATTCATTTAGTATTTATTTGTTTAATATATTTAAAAAAAAAAAAAAAAACGTTGTTCATATTTGATTCAGAAACTTTATCAAACAATCATTTTCGCAATATTTCATGCAAACCTTGTAAACTATATATAAATTGTTCACAATCATTTGTATATTCACATTCTTAGATAAATATTTGTAATTATTGTGTCGATTGTTAGAACTTTTCTTTAGTTAGTTTATTTCATTTTGTTATCTTTAGGACCCTAGTTGGCTAACAGAGCCATTAAACCCATCAGGATAGGTCATACCAAACGGCTTGGGTTAATTAGAAAACCCCAAACCTGGTCTATCCTTCAAGTTGACGGTGTATCACTTACACCCGTCAACAAATGGCGCTAGAAGGAGGGCCAAGGTAAATTTAATTATTAAATGTTTCACCCCTCAGCCTTTCATAATTCCATATTTATAAATCCTTCTTCCGTGTCATCTTATAATGCACTACAAGGGAGGGTGAATCAGTAATAGAGATTTTTTATCTCTACTTATACAATTTCTCTTTTGCATAGTTTTGTTGGATTATTGAGAAGGAGGGTGAATTAGTAATAGAGATATTTTATCCCTTTTAATCACAGTATATAACTGTTGTTAACTTTATGATCAATTTACCAATATCATTCAACAAGTGCAGAATAAATAAACCATGAACAATGAGTAATCATACACATGCCCACTACACCAGTATTTTTACGTGGAAACCCAATGCAAGAGAAAACCACGAAATTTTTTTTCTTATATGTATTTAAGAATTACATTCATTGGAAGCACCAACTTCCTTTGTTTTCCATCTACAACTAGGAGGAGGCTCGAACCCCCTATATTTGCAAGCTACAACTTGAGGGAAGTTCCAACTCCCCAATTCTCTAGATCCAACCATAAGGAGGCTATAACCCCATATGTTTTATGGATACAATCGGAAGGCAGATACAACCACCTATCATTTCCTCATCCAACTTCCCTAAAATATAAGCGTCAAATAACTTATGAAACCACTTTCATGTTGTCACTGTGAAATATACCACTATAAAACTATACCAATATGTACCAACAACCTATAACCAACCTATACCAATAACCTGTAATCAACCTGCACCAATCTGGACCAATAACCTGTACCAACATATACCAACAAATTGTACCAATAATCTCCTCAATATATCAGATATTATAGCATAGATCTCATATCCAATATCACAAGAATGCCACTTAAATAATGTGCATCTATGTCTCTCTAGTCATGTGCCATACATGTGCATACAATCATAATCGTCTGTAATAAACTCTCGCGTGGACTAGACATCAAACCCTCACTGATATGCAGCATCAAAATAAACTAACAACTTCAACAACACATCACAAACAAAATCCCTCAACCATGTACCACAAAAACTCTCAACCATGTACAAAGAAATACAAGATATGCCTCAACACTCAAACCAACAAGATGTACCAATGAGAAATACCAAACATACCAGCACTATAATTCTTTAGATCTAGATCATACAGTAAGTGTCATACAACCAACAACCT
Organism: Picea mariana; assembly: GCA_032191745.1. Taxonomy (NCBI): domain Eukaryota; kingdom Viridiplantae; phylum Streptophyta; class Pinopsida; order Pinales; family Pinaceae; genus Picea; species Picea mariana. The sequence goes on from JASDQU010241570.1 coordinate 141,106, forward strand.
CTCTAGGGAAAATCCTCAACCTCCCATAACCATATATCATGTAGACAACAATGTCAAACTACACATAAGAATATGACATACCTTTTGAATCTGTAGATAGATCTGTTGTACCTGATCATTGTAGTACTTCCTAGGAGCTTGCTTTCAGACTCTAGGGACCTGGAATCCTCACATACTCAAGTTTTCATGGATTTTACAGATGTACGTGACTTCCTCTTCTACATCCCATGTATGTACGCACCTTCTTCCACTGTAGCCTGCATATGTACGTTCCTTCCTTGACTGCAGCCTGCGTAAGTCTCAAAAAAATGGTTTTTTTCATAAATTTTGCAACTCCGAAACTTTCTTCATTGACCCTCCTTTGTTTCCTCATACTTGTGTAACTTCATATGTATCAATGAGTACCTGCAATAAAATTTTCACAAAATAATAGATATTCAATGTGATCAATAGGTGCTAATAGGAGACCCTTGATCTCTTATTTATACTCTCCAAGTAGCTTCCTCTAAGGGTTATCCTCTAACTACTTTACCCAACTTCCTTATTTTAGGAATGACCCACTTCTAACTACTTTGTCCACTTACAACCACTTTATCCACAAATAGTAAACTCACCACTTCTATTTGCAACTAATTTATTTTTAATTATTTTCTTTTTGCAACCACTTAACTCATGATTAACTCCTAGTTACAACCACTTTGAATAGTAAACTTATTCTAGGATCTTTGTTGGCCCTTGAATAGGTTTAGAGGAAACATTGGTCATTCTTGACCATTTTTGGGACTTCGACAAGCTGGTCGAAGACGGAACACCCAGGTGAAGCGGAGATCGCGGGATCCGGCCCCTTTTTGTGGGATTTTTGGGTTTTTGGGTTTATGTAACGGGTATGGGATGTTGGCCCATGGGTCTTGCCCATGCTTAGGCCCCTTTTGTAATGTATAAATAAGTAGCTAGGCGATGTAAGAAGTAGTTACTAGTCATTGATCATCTTAGTGCATGGCTAGTTGGCTTTGTGCACGAATGTGTTAATGTTTGCAGAGCTAAGTGCAAGTGATTTGTAAGTGCTTTGTGCACAGACTATGTAGAGGCTCTATTCTTGGGCCTAACTCAGGGAAGGAGGATCTAGTGACGTGCACGCAGATCTCTTGTCTTATGCAGAGTTGGCATTGTGGCTTGGTGCATGTAAGAAGATTGGAAGTGACTAATAAGAAGAGAAGAAGATCGGTGGATGTAGCCCCACACTGGGGTGAACCACGTATATCATGTGTCGATGTTATTTATGCTATGGTGTTCATGTTGTTTATGTACTTAATTGCTTAATCTAGATGTATGATAGATCCAGTTGATTCTTAGTTCTTTATGATGTGAATGAATGTTAGATATACTTTGATGTTATGTGATGAATGGTTAGATATGCTTGGATATTGGTTGTTACTGTGCTCATATGTAATTAGGGTTTTAACCTGGGATTTGAATAGGGGTTAAAGACTAATGAATGTTAATTTATAAATTCTTTGTTAAGTTTTGTGATCACAGATCTGTGTCCCGGCTAGGTTGCATACACCTGAGTCCTATAAGCCCCCTTTCCTCTACCTTGAGTGAGACTTCATCTGCTTCACAGGTGTTTCCGAAAGGGTCGGTAGTTACGGTTTTTTTGGTGCGTTTTTGAAGCGTTTAACCCTAGGTCTTCCCCTATTCCAACAAATGGTTCCATTGTTGGGACTCGAAACTATGTTTGTTGGGAACTGAAGAAAAGAGAAATCTTTGTGCATAGATCTGTTGTTGTAGTGCGCAGTGTTCTACTTGACTTGTAAAGCTCTGTGCTAAGAAGGGAACCAGATCTGAAGAAAAGAGGTAAGATATTAAAGATTTGTGCTCTGGAAAAGGTAAGATAAGTGGACATTTTTGTTTCGAAAGCATGGATCTAGGTATGTTTGACAGATTTTTTCCTAGTCTGAAAACTACGGCACATCTAGAAGAAAGAATATTTGATATGAATAGATCTGATAAAGTTAGTGAAAGATATGTTATTCCTATGCATAGAAATAATTTTTGGACTAATAAGTGGATGCAAGATCCTAGAAAGAATTTTTTGCAGGTCCATCACTGTGATCCCAATGCAAAGTACAGAAAAGGTTGGGGATGATTTAAGAGAAAGAGAGGATTGACATTATGTTATAGTTGCAGAAGACCGGGACATCTTGCTAAGGAATTCCCTGGTACAGGTCCTATTTGTATTTGTTGTAAAGTTGTTGGTCATGAGGTTTTGGATTGTCCTAGAATGATTTCTAAAGTTAAAAAGATGAATATGAGACAAGAAAACCATGAAGAAGGCCAAGAGACTAAGGATATGCTAGAACACTAGAAAGAATCAGAGAATATATTATTGCAAATGAAAGAAACCCTGAGTGATCATAGAGACATCAGTTTACCAGAGATCTTAAAAGAGGAGTGCATAGAAATAAGAATAGGAGACTTCAACATAGACTATGTTTTGGATGAGGAAACACAGGTGAATATCATGACATAAAGGACTTGGGAAATTTTAGGAAAGCCTGCTATGATTCCTTCATTGGGAGGAATATGATTGTTTAAAGGAAATATGATAACCCTATGTGCAAGACTTTTTCATGTACCTATGATTTCCCATGGAACATCAACAGAAGAATAATTTGAGGTCATTAATTTTGTTGAGAATAGTGCTCCTTTTGCACTTTTGCTAGGAAGGACCTGGATTGAGAAAGATCAGGTCCAAAGGAAAGAAGAAGAGGAATCCATAGAACAGAAAAAGAAAGAATTAAGGGACTTCATAGCCAAGAAAATAAAACGACTAAGAGAAGAACAAGAGGACAAGTCGAAGAAACTGAGGGCCAGAGACCTACCTGTCAAGGTTGAAAGAACACAAGAAGGCTTAAAGAACCTATTCATGCAGAAGAGAAGAGAACCTACCCCAGAAACAGTAAGAGAAGAAGTATTACCCTCAAACCCTATGAACAACCCTCAGTAGTGCGAAGTTACTATGCTAAGAGAAGATAAGAATAAGAATGAAAAGAGGAGTCCAAATACTCAGATCATAAGAAAGAAGGCCAGAAATCTCAGTAAGAAGAAAGAAAATATAGAAAAATTGCACGACGTTCTAGAGAACACTTTGTAGAAAGCAGGCTTACATAACTTGAACCTCATTGGAATAGAAGAATAGCGTAGACTGGAACTTCACCGCAGTGAAGAAATATGACAGTTGGAGGTGTCCAAGATGGCACAGTGCACCTATCTTATCAGTTGATCACTAGTAAGATCGTCAGGAAGAACAGACCAACACAAGTCACGGGGTTTGTCATCGACCTCGCAGGGAAGTGCATTGAAGGGATGCAGATGAACTGGGTGAGCTACCTCGTCAACGAGTTGGAGAACAACTGTCGCGAAGTGAAGGACCAAGGTTATGAGTTCCACTTCAGCTGGTTGTTGATTCTTATTGTGTTTGTCACTTGGGAGATGCCAGAGGGAGCGACATTCCTGAAATTTGAGCCATCAAAACCATTGTCCATGAGGTTCACCACCTTGTGGTATTCAAGAAATATGGTGAAGAAGTGGCAGTCGAACATTGTCTTCCACACTTACTACTTATATCTCACACGAGCCATTGAGCCATTCCCCCAAATGACTTCGAACACCTTTCATACTTACATACCACTAGCAAAGTTCCACATAGACTGCCACTTCATTTATATCACTGGGCATAGGGATGAAAGAAAGGAGGAGTTGTAGTCATATTATAAATTGATTGATGAAGACATGAAGGAGATAACCTAGGAATGGTCTACTTAATTCCTTGTACCAGTTGGAGATGCAGAGATCTCCGACCCCGACCTCATCGAAAGTCCTGTGGTCACCAGAACCAAGTGGGATGGACTGAACAGTGCTAAGAAGAAGAAGAAAAAGGAAGAAGTGCAAGATATAAAAAACACATCGGAGGAAACTGTGTCTGATTCACCTGGAGGAGGAGGAGACAATGAAGTAAACCAGGAAGAGGAAGGGGAAGAATACAAGCAGGAAAAGGGAGAAGTGACACCACCTAAGGATCCCCTTATGGAGGTCAAGACATCAAAGAAGAGAAAGGTTTCTCTGAAGAAACCTTCTATAATGTCCCCACTTTGGGACATCATCACAGGGCAGAGACTTATGATGACCAGAGTAGCCAGATGGATGTTATAGCGAGTACAGGGGTATTTGAGAGGCATTGTGGGGTCCAGTTGGCATTTATCATCATATTCCATCATTATGAGCCATTCTGCACAGGTTGGCTTTGGTTTCGTTCCATTCCGACGATTTCCATGATTTTGACTATTTTGAGCTATAAGTTAATTAAAATCACTGAAGAGGTCATTTTGGGCACATTACTTGGAGGAACCTCTCAGTGTAATAGCTCATTGGAATCAGGAGGAGAAACACTATAGGATAAGATGGCTAGAAGTGACTTTCAGTGGCTAGGGAAGCCGCAAGGAGAGATAAGGAGATTTTCAGAGGTAAAAAGGTTAATTAATTAATTAAAGTGATTTAATTAATTAATTAAATAATATAAAATGAAAGTCACTTTGGGGGTACAAGGTGAGCCAAAAAGTATAAAAGGAAGGCAAGGGCCTCTACTCATCATTCATGTATGATCTTATTTGATTTCTGGCTTCTAGCTAGTGAGCCCTATATTGGGGGTTTTGAGGGTTTTGACATAACAAATCCTAGAGGACAATTCGGTGGTGAAAGATTCCACCTATCTTGTCCCAAGCTTGGTCTCGAAGATGCAATACTCTCCCACACCATTCTAGTTCCAGATCTACTCAGTTGCAGGAGGATTCTACATCAGTTTCATGTGCAGATAGAGAGAGGGCGCACCAGTTGAGGGATT
>JASDQU010241570.1:146105-214720 GCA_032191745.1 Picea mariana
TCTTATTGCATATGGTTGAGGTATGTTCCATGGTTATCTCTTTCTGTTATTTGCTGCATACACACATATAAACACATCTAAAAGGTAGATCAGCAAAGTGTTTGACGAAACACCTCACTTAGAAAAAGTTTTAAAAAGACACCAAAACAGTGATGATCCTTGCATAATGGCTTGGGATCATTACACCTTCAGAGCGGAAGAATTCATGAGCCAATAAGCCCCAGTCACATACTGTGCTCATAGTGGATAATATTAACCTCATCATCATAGTTGTAGCAAACACTTTGAAGGATATTTTGCAGCGAAACAAAGAAAAGTAGAAAATGATGTATGACAGAATCGAGGCGGAGCTAAAAGGGGTACAGCAAGCACTCTATTAGAATCACTTAGTGTTGACTGCGCTCACCCAATTGCAAAGGATAGAAAATTATACAGAGGCTCACCTTCGACGAGTACAGGAAGAAAAGGGGTAGGCCACAAAGGCCTTGAAGAAATCAAAGGATTAAACCCTAGAGCAACTTCGGGTTGTGAAGCAAGAGAAATATGACCTCCAAGCGAAGTTTGAAGAGGACAGAGAGCAAATCCAGAGACAAAAGACCAGCTGCTCGCGGAGAAAGTTGGGGTTAGAAAATAAGTAACTAGAGCACTTTGCTTTATGTCGGGCCTGGCACAGATGGAAGAAGAGACAGCTGAGAGATAAGTGGGGAAGCTCGTTGAAGCCATTCAATAGATTCAAGCAAGAGTATAAGAACTGGAACTGCAAGCAATGTCAAGCACTTTGTAGGAAGTGCAAGATCAATAGGAAGAAACTACGAGGAGCGTAGTAGAAAGAATCAGGGTGTTATCCGCAAAATGTAAGCAACTAAGTAACCAAAGTGCACAAACCTATGAGCACCTTGCAAAAGACCCGGAACTGAGGGCATTGGAGTCACAGCTCCAGGAGGTGAAACAACAGGCATTGACAGTGAAAGCACAGTTGAAGATGCTTTCAGTGGTAGAGAAGATGAAAAGGTCACAAGAGGCCCGCATAGTTCAGGAACAGGTCAATTCCATTCAAAGTAGAGTCATGGAAGTGACCCATAGACTCCATCCAGTGCAGGACGAAGCCTGGACACTTTTTGAAGAGATTGAGGGACAAGGTGCATAGTTGTAACAAGTGGTCACCATGGTGGAATAGCACTTGGAAGGGCCTGTCACCGAGAAATTCATTCAAAATTTCACCGAGCAGGAGACTCTAGCGAAGCATCAAGTCGAGGCAGCTCGAGCTAATCTCGAGGCCTTCGAAGCATAGTTGACTTGATCGGAGTGACTCGGGATGAGCCACAGGTGAGTGTTGGGGGCATGTTGGCCCTTGGCCAGTTTTAGAGGAAACGTTGGTCATGCTTGATCATTTTTGAGACTTCGATGGGCTGGTCAAAGGCGAAGCACCTAAGCGAAGCGGAGATCACGAGATCCCTCCCCCTTTTGCGGGCTTTTTGTGTTTTAGGGTTTATTTAACGGGTATGGGATGTCGACCCATGGGCATTACCCATGTTTAGGCCCCTTTTGTAATGTATAAATAAGTAGCTAGGTGATGTAAGAAGTAGTTACTAGTCATTTATCATCTTAGTGCATGGCTAGTTGGTTTTGTGCATGAACGTGTTAAGGTTTGTAGAGCTAAGTGCAAGTGTTTTGTAAGTGCTTTGTGCACAGACTTTGTAGAGGCTCTGTTCTTGAACCTAACTCGGGGAAGCAGGATCTGGTGAGGTGCATGCAGATCTCATGTCCTATGTTGAGTTGGTGTTGTGGCTTGGTGCATGTAAGAAGATTGGAAGAGACTAATAAGAAGAGAATAATATTGGTGGATGTAGCCCCACACTGGGGTGAAACACGTATATCCTGTGTCGATGTGATATGTGTTATGTTGTTCATGTTTGTTATGTACTTAATTTCTTAATCTACATGTATGATAGATCCAGTTGATGCTTAGTTCTTTATGATGTGAATGAATGTTAGATCTACTTTGATGCTATGTGTTGAATGGTTAGATATGCTTGGATCTTCGTTATTACAGCACTGATATGTAATTAGGGTTTTAACCTGCGATGTGAATAGGGGTTAAAGACTAATGAATTTTAATTTCTAAATTCTTTGTTAAGTCTTGTGATCATAGATCTATGTCACATCTATGTTGTAGACACCTGAGTCCTGCAACCTTGCCTGCCTCTACCTCAGGTGAGACTTCATATTCTTCGCAGGTGTTGCCGAAAGGGTCGGTAGTTAGGGTTTTGTTGCTGCATTGTTGAAGTGTTGAACCATGGGTCTGCTCCTATTCCAACAAGATTCTATAATAAATTGACTTCTTTAACCTCCTATGGGCTTCTATATAACTCATGAGGGATCTCAAAACTTCACTAATTCATATCTCCTCAATCGTGAGGAACTACGTGACATACCACATATCATCGGAAACAACATGACATGTATAATCCATCTATAATAGTCTCACCTACAAATTCATTGATCTCTATTACATTATTCCTCAACCAAAATTTGGTTCCTTAACCACACTATTGGGGCTAACAAAATTTTCTACCGAAATTGCTTCAAGGGTTGACATCGATGACAACCAACTCAATTAATCAACAATATCCCCCTTAGGCATTGATGGAAACACTCTGATGCAACACTGAATTCATATCACTCCTTCTCCCCTTATGACCATYGCCCCCCCATGGAATCATGCCTTTATTCTCTCTCTCCAAGCATCTAATTCTCTCTCCATGCATATGATGAATCTCTCCCCCTTTAACATCAATGGCAAAGGTAACTTCCCATATGAGTTTCCCCCCTAAATGAACTGTCCCTGGGGTTGCTCCCCTTGACTGACCTGTCYCTGGGGATGCTCCCCTTGACTGAACTATCCCTGGCGTTGCTCCCCTTGAATGAAATATCTCTGATATTGCTCCCCAAAAGTGAATTGTCCTCGTTATGGTGCTTCCTCGTGTAAATATAAGCCATATAATAATATCATTCAAAATTCATTTTGGGGAAAAAATTATGCCAAGTGTATGGTGAAGATACTCAAAAGATTCCCTTGGAAGAGGTTTTGTAAAGATGTCTACAATATGTTATTTGGTCCCAACATACTCAACTCGGATGTTCTTCTCTACAAACTGTTTCCATAGAAAATGAAACTTGATTGGAATGCATTTTATCTTGGAGTGCATCACTATATTATTTGATATATTGATGGCACTTGTGTTATCACAATATATTGAAATGGGCTCATGATACTCAATTTGTATATCTTTCAATGTTTGTTTCATCCATAAGACTTGTGTCCAGCATGTTTCTACTACAATATATTCGTCTTCGGCTGTAGACAATGATATTGATGATTGTTTCTTGATTAGCCAAGATACCAAGCACTCATCCAAGTAGAAAGTTACTCCACTTGTACTTCTTCGGTCATCAATGCAACCTACCCAATCTGCATCTGTGTAGGAAATAAGTGATAGATCATTTCCTTTTGGATACCATAATCCAATCTTTTATGTACCATTGAGATATATAAATATCCTCTTTACTGCTAGAACATGTGATTCCTTTGGTGCTACTTGAAATCATGCCACCTATCCAACTTCCTGTATTACATCTAGTCTGGAAGTTGTCACATAAACTAATCTACCAATCATTGACTTGTACTACCTCTTATCTATATCCTTTGAATCATCATTTTTACTTAACTTGCAACTGGTTTGCATAGGAGTGTTGACTGGTTTGCAATATTCCATTCCAAACCTCTTTAGCATTTATTTGATGTACTTGGTATGAGAGATGAAAATTCCTTAGTTTCTTTGACATATATGAAGACCCAAGAAGAAAGAAAATTCTCCAATCAATGACATCTCTAACTCATTCTACATATCCTTTGCAAATTTTTGGCTCATCCTGTCATCATCACTTCCAAAAATAATATCATCAACATAAACTTCGATTAACAAAATACTATCTTGATTTACCTTGATGTAGAGTTTGTTGTCTGCATTTCCTTTCCTAAATCCTTGTTTTTGTAAGTATAGTTCCAGTCTATAATATCGTGCTCTAGGGGGATGTTTAAGACCATACAAGGCCTTCTTAAAATTGCAAACATAATATTCATTCTCAAACAATTGAAATCCTTTTGGTTGCTCAATGTAGACTTATTCCTCTAGATCCTAATTTAGAAAGGTTGATTTCACATCCATCTAATACACTTTAACATTCTTGAAGCATGAAAAATCTAGGATCAATATGATTTCTTCCATTCTATAAACTGGGGAAAACGTCCCTTCAAAGTCTATACCTTCAACTTGAGTGTATCCTTTACATACCAATCTTGCTTTGTTCCTGGTAACCTGTCCATCTTCGTTTAGTTTGTTTCTGAAAACCCACTTTGTACCAATCACATTCTTGTTCCTTGGCCTTGGAACCAATTCCCAAGTGTCATTTTTCTATATCTCATCTAACTCTTCATTCATTTCTTTGATCCAAAATTCATCCATGTTGGCTTCTTAAAAACGACTTGACTCAATTGTAGATAGTAGTGTTAGGTGCAGTTGTTCTGGTGAACAAATTCTTCTTCTAGTTTCAACTCTTGCATCTTTATTTCTAATAATATGATCTGATGGATGATTCTTTAGTATTCGTCTACTAGTTATCTTTGTAGGTACTTGAATATCTTGTTGTTCTTTCTCTTCTTCTGGATTTTCTTCTTCATCTTCCTCTTCTACTACTACTTCTTCCCTTACTTCTTCTTCGTTGACCTATTCCATTGAATCCTTTCCTTCTTCTTTTATCCTGCATCCACCTGTCTCATCAAAAGTCACATTGATGTTTTCTACATTTTTTTGAGCCTTAGATTGAAGCACTTGTATGCTTTCCTTTTCCTTGAGTACCCAACACATATACCCTTGTCAACACAAGAATCAAACTTTCCCATTTTCCATCTTCTCTTTTAATGTAGCATTTGTTTCCAAACACTCTGAAGTGCTTCACATTCGTTGGTCTTCCTTTCCATAACTCATATGTATTTTTATGACTGTTCTTTCTAATAATTCCTCTATTTTGAATGTGAATTGTTCTATGCACTGCCTATGCCCAAAAGATGCCTATCAACTTGAAATCCATTAACATAGTTCGATCCATTTCCTGTATTTTCATGTTCTTTCTTTCAACGACTCCATTTTGTTGTGGTGTCTTGGAAATGGATAATTGCCTCTTTATCCCATGCTTATTGTAGAAGTCCATGAATTATTTTGAGGTAAACTCTCCTCCATTGTTTTATCTTAAGCATTTGATTTTCGATTCTATTTCATTTTCAACCATCTCTTTGTAGATTTTGAATTTCTCAAAACCCTCTGACTTATTCCTAATAAAACAAACTGCAATCATGTTAAGAATCAAATATCAAAATAGCATAAAAAAACCTCAGAATAAGTACTCAACGCCTTGACAAAGGGATAATTTCATATATTAAGCCTCTTCGACGGGGAAACCTCCTTATACACCACATAAATTTACAAATATAAGATGATTCCAAATGAAAAGGTCTCCTTGGTATATATAGGAGACTAGGAGGTACAATTACAACTAATGGACCCAAGATAACATAAATAAAATAACAATACTAATGTAATATGCCCCAATTAGGGGGTAATGTGCCACTATTTAGGGCTTAAAATGCCCCTCCCCTTCAAACAAGTGTTGTCCACAACTCTTGAGTAATTTTGGATGCTTCTTTATAAAAGACTCATCTTCTCAAGTGGAATCTTCAACAGGTAATTTCCTCCACTTAATGTGATACTCTGAAATGTATCTATTCCTCAGCTAGCAAATTCTTATGTTAGTGATAGCTTCAGGCTCCAATATAATTTTTCCTTCCTCATCAAGTTCTGGAAATATAGTTTGAACTAGGATCTTGTCACCTATAACCTTGTTTAAGCATGAAACATGGAAAACTAGGTGTACTCGTGAAGATGCGCGCAACTCCAATTTGTATTCCATAGTACCAATCCTTTGCAACACCTTATAAGGGCCATAGTACTTTGCTGATAATTTATTATGCTTCTTAGCTTGCTTGAGGGACATATTTGTATGGTTGTAGTCTTAAAAATAACCAATCCCCTACTTCAAAACTTCTTTCACTACGATGTTGATCTGTTTGTTGTTTCATGTGATTTTGTATAATTAGGTTGTCCTTTAAGAGTTGGAAAAATTTTGTTGATGCTCGATGTGATCTTCCATGAATTGAACCTTATATTTTTCTTTTATAGAATAAGTGATGGAAGGTGGGTGATATCCATAGAGTTTCGTAAATGGTGTCATATTTGTTGCAGTATGAAAGTGTCACACACCCGACCCCTAAGTACCTTTTTAAGGGATGGAGTATAAATTTTTCTTTGGTTCCGCGGCTTCTTGAATCCCTCAAATAATAGAACCATTTCCTTATGTTCTCTGAGAGCTTTCCAATGACTATAAACTCGTCCAAAACTAATTTATGGTTCAATAGTTATGGCCTTCCAAAGTTTTCAGGGTGTCATTGGCCAATGGCCACTACCTTCACCATGTGGCTTCGCTTTCCTCATCGAATACCCCAAGACTGAGCCCCAGTTGAAATTGTAAATACTTTTTATAGGCTGGTGATCCAGGTGATTATAAGCCAAAAGGCTTATGTGATGATTAAGCCAGAGAGCCTAGATGCTAAAGGCTAGTGAGGCTATTTTTGTATATGTAAACACTCATATCATTAATAAAATACATCATTGCATGTAGACCAACCACGATAGAAGATTATGGGGGAATAAACTCCACTAGGAAGGGAAAGGGGGGGGCTAAGAGCCTAAGAAAGGGGATAATCTAGAGGTATTATTGCCAAAGGAATATTATAATATTATTCCTAAAGACTATGGTGAGGATAATTATTTTATCCTAAGTTCTTATGGAAAAGAGAGTGAATTACAAGTGGAGAGAACCGAGATCCTTGAGATCCATGTGTCATCAAGGGCACATGAAAATAAAGGTGGGGAAATTATTCCATTTTGCATGGACTAGGCCATTCACACACTCAACCATTCACTCTATCACACTTACCTCTCAAGACTGCATGCACTCTTGAACCTACCCCATACTTTCATGTTATCAGCGGTAAACTGTAACCTTCCTGGGATGCACATCATACCTGTACCTACCTGAGCTAGTGTTGTACCTTTCTATTATGAGAAGCACATGTTCCATGCCACAATCTATGGTGTTGTATTCACTTGAACCGGTACCTATTGAATTAAGTGTGGGAATAAAAAGACAGGTTGTCAGGCCCATTGATTGAAGAGGTGGGTTGTCAGGACCTTGAGAAAATCTCTCTAGGTGAGATAATTGTTGGGGAAGTGATTTCCTGAGGGATCTCAATTGTAGCTACAATGATCGAAGACTTCCTATCCATCCTATTTATAAATCCTTGGAAGGGAAATGGGGCAGTCGAAGGACTATTGAGCTGAGAAGGGGCATACTTCCTGGTGTGGGAAAGGCAGTTGGGTAATGATAGGTTGTAGGTTGTTATTTTGAGTTGGCTCCTGTGACGAAATTATTCATGTTGATTGTGTAGCTTCAGCCTGGTTAGAAATCCCTTTACCCAGGTGGAGTTTAGTCCCATATCATGCTTAGACCACGCTGCTCAGAGGCTAAGAGGATCGTGGAAGGTCTGCACAAAATTGGTCATCTTATATCATAGATAAATATCAATTGTGTGTGGATTTACATGATGTGTATTTATACATGTGTTTATGTTTATGGGTTTTGCATGTTTATGTTGCATGTATATCTTTATTGTTATTTCTGCATGAATATGTGTATTTGCATAATATGTTTGTCTGCTTAAGTTATATATATATATATATATATATTATTTTATATATATATTATTTTATTTTATTTTTATTTTTTTTTTCTCAGTGGCATGACCTAGCCAGGGTGGTCGAGTATGTTATAATATATTCAGTTCTGCAAGAGTTTATGTGTGGCATAGCACAGTAGTCTAAGGTTGGGTATGTTACAATTTGGTATCATAGCTCTAGTTTCCAACGCTGAGCCTAGATGGGACGAGAAATTCGAATTGATTTAATTGTGTGAAATTGGGCAAAAGCCCCAATTTCTATTGTTAAAATTCTTGGAAAATATGAATAAATCGGCCAAGTGGTGAAAATTTTATAATTTAATACCTATTTAGGAAAAATACGACCTGGGATGGGTAAAATTTCAGGTGTAAGGAGTGCGCAGGAGATTTCGTAAGTTCCTAAAAGAAGAGAAATCTCCTTGTGAGAAGTTGAACGGATGAGATCTGTTCATGAGGGGAATCAATCCTTCGTAGCTGTCAGATTAGGAAAAGGAGTGCGAAAATTAAACCTCAAAGTCTTTCGGACTTCGCTGCTTCAACAATTTTTAATTCTTTGACAGGAAGGAGGAAAAATCCCCAAAGCTCTGAAGTCATAGAGTGAATCTACGCCATAGATCACGTGGAGGAGTACATGAACATTGGATTAGCCATAAGATCCCCCAACTAGTTCGACACGCTGGTGAAATTCGGTTGTGGTTGCACGGAGTGAAGATTTCCCCGAAGTCTCGAAGTCCGGAGCCAATACGGACCCTTTTTTTGGGGGAAACGTGTTCGTAGATTAGCAAGTTCAGAAATTCAGCATTCAAATTTTTTGAATTTTGTTGTAGAAGAAACCTATAAAGCTCAAAGTTCTGAAGCTCCTAATAGCATATGTTCGAAAATTAGGTGTTCGAGAGTTTTAAAGTATGTTGTTGTGAAATATTTTGAAACCTGAAGTTCCGAAGTCTCGGAGCGTCGGAGTGACATGGAATGATGACATCACCTTGGGTGACGTGGACCTGTACAGGAGTTCAAAAGTATGACATTAGGGATATTTGTTGTGTTATGCTGAGAAGTTCTCTAAAGCCCGAAGTTATGGAGCACCGAAGTAGTAAATCTCCAGAGAACAATGGTTCAGAAGATTCTCCAGTTCGACGTTCGGGAGTTTTGAAGTGTTTTGGTGAGAGATCCTCCGAAGCCTAGAGTCCCAAATTCCTAGAGCGTCAGAGTGGTGTGGCATGATGATGTCACCTAGTGTGATGTGGACCCATATTGTGAGTGCCACGTGTCATATTATTTCATGTTTTTCACATACCTTTGGTACCAATTAGATCTTAAAACGTGTCATTCATTGATTGGGCCACATGTCATCTCCATATTTTTTACATGTAACCCCTAGTGCATAGTTGCTAAGAAGACTCCAGAAGTTGAGAAATTCAAAATTCGAGAAAATTGGAAGATGTTGTTGCAAGAACCTTCAAAGCGTGAAGCTCCAGAGAGCCTCTCCGAGAGTTCACCAATTCGGCGTTCGGAGGAAATGTTGGATTGTGCTGAGAAATCCTTCGAAGCCCGAAGCTCCAGAGCATCGGAGTCTCGAAACTCTAGAGAAGCACCATTCGTGGAGTTATCCACTTTGACATTCAGAAGAAATGTTGTATGGTGTAGGTAGAACCTCTGAATCCCTGAAGCTCCGAATAAGTATCATTCAAGAGTTCACCAATTCGTCATTCATGCAAATTGGGATGTGTGGATGAAGCAACCTCTGAAGCCTAAAGTTTTGGAGCCTTGAAGATAAGCGTTGGGTCATATCCTATGGTAATATCAGATTTTGGCCTAAATAAAAGGGGGCTAGTGCCCAAATTTTGGATTTTAAAGAAAGAAAATGGATTAGAAAAGGAGCCCGCAAATTTATGAATTATACAGACCTACAAATAAGGGAAATTACATAATCTTTTAAACCTAAAAAGAAGATCTAGCATGATTCCAATAGATAATTCAGCTCTGGAGAAGAAGAAGAACTATATAGGGATTACCTCCTAGGAAGCACAATTTTCAAATATTCATAACTTCCTGCTCAAAACTCAGAATTGAGCATGGAAGTAGGCATTGGAAAGATCTTGAAAAGTAGAATATAAATGCTCACTCAAAAAATTGAGCTGGGCAGAAAATTTTTAGGAAAACTAGAAGAAATAATTATGATGTATTATGGAACCATAATTGAGCATAATTTCCTGAATTTCTTAAAGCAATCAGCCTAACAAAGTTCTGTTGGATGCACATTTTGCAGAGTTAATAGTTGTTAGATCATAAAAAGATCATCACAGAGTGCATAGGGATGGAAGATACACAAGGGGTGTACATCCAGGAAGATGAGGTCAGAGGGATGAATGTCCATATGGGTAATGAAGGTACAAACTCAAATGGACATGGAGAAGGAAAGGAAGAAAGCATAAGCTTGGTAGAGGCCATTGAAAATTTGCAAAAGGATATCCAAAGTTATAAAGTTGGTAATGAAAGGCTTATGAAATCCAAGGAGTAGTAGGAGGACTTCAATATAAATTTAATGCAAATCTTGGATATAATAGAAAATAAGATGGATAAGGGGAATGACTCAAGAAAATCAGGAAGTCATAGGTCTCGTGATGGGAGAGGAAGAACAAGAAGTGCTAGCAGAGATCACCATCGCTCCCCAAGGAATTCCACTAGGAGAGCATATAGTCGCTCAAGTCCATCCCCTATCAGGAAGCTTAAGAAGAGGTCTGGGGTGGATGAGATACAAGGAAAAATGAACAAAATCAAACCTCCTATGTTTGAAGGTGGGCACAATAAGGATGAAGATGCAAAGACATGGTTTTTAGGCATGAGAAAGTATTTTCAATTACATAATTATTCTTCACATATAGAAGGAAGAATTTATATATATCAACTCAAGGGAAAGGCACTCATGTGGTGGGACCAACTTGTGCAGTTGTAGCACATTAAAGAGAAAAATGTTACTTGGAAGGAATTCAAGAACTATTTTCAAAAGAAATACTTGACTAAGAGATATTATGAAAATAAAATGGATTTATTTCAACTCAAGCTTGGGAGTATGACCATAGATGAATATGAAATAATTTTTTTACAACAACTAAAGTATGTTTCTTTCATCAAGGATGAGACAATTAAGATTCATATGTATTTGAGTGGGTTTCCATCATTCATCAGTGACAAGATACAATATGATGATCCCAAAAATTTGGAGGATACCATAAGGAAAGTTAAATGCATATATGATCAGCATAAAAGAAAGCCAACTTTCCAAAAATCTTGGGAAGACAAGAAGAAGTACAAGATGGAATAGAGGAAGAAGAGGACTAAGAATCCATTCTTCATAAACATTCCTTGGGGATAGCTAGCTTATAGAGAGCCCATAACGATTGAGACATGGGGGGAAAGGCCAAGGAAGCCACTTATTCAATGTTGGGGTTTTAAGGGAGATCATAAGTATAGATATTGTCCTCACAAAAGTGAAAAAGTGAGAGTTTTTCACAATGTACAGCAAGTTGAAACAGTGGAGGACATGAGAAGGAATGTACCCAGGATCTATGCAGCCCCGGACAATAAGAAAATTGAGTTTTAGTCACATATGATTGAAGTGGAAGGTATGATCAACAACCTGACCATTGCAATTCTAATTGATTTAGGAGCTAGTCATAGTTATATAGATCCTAAGATGGTGGAAAGATTTCATTTTCCAAGAAGAAAGCATGGAAAATATTGGTTGGTGCAGCTGGCTACCAGAGCCAAAAGAAAATTTCATGAGATGGTTAAGTCATGCCCATTGGACATGAATGGATTGAGCACCAGGGAAGATTTGAACATCTTTCCTTTAGGTTCCTATGATTGTCTAATTCGTATGGATTGGTTGGACCAACACCATGCTACCCTAAACTATTATAATAAAGCATTTACTTGTTGGGATGAAGAAGGGAACCTAAGGAGAGTGCAGGGAATTTACAGGGCCATAACTGTCAGAGAAATTTCAGCATTATGGCTAAATAAATGTTACAAAAAAGGATGTCAAATATTTGCATCTCATATCGAAGAAACACCTAAGGATAATGTGTCAAATATTGAATATTATGCAGTCCTAAAGGAGTTTGAGGATGTATTTAAAGAAATACTAGGATTACCCCCTAAAATAGATATTGATTTCTCTATAAATATGATGCCTAGAGCAGCTCCAGTATCCAAGACCCCTTACATGATGAGTACACCAGAATTAAAGGAGTTGCAAATGCAACTTGAAGAGATTATGAAGAATGGGTATATACGCCCAAGTGTGTCACCTTGGGGTGATCTGATATTATTTGTGAAGAAGCAGGATGGAACATTAAGACTTTGTATTGACTTCGGGGAATTGAACAAAGTAACTGTAAAGAATAAGTATCCTTTTCCAAGGATCAATGACCTCTTTGATTAGTTTAAGAATGCAAAAATATTCTCCAAGATTGATCTCAGGTCAAGTTGTCATCAGGTAAGAATTAAATATGAATACATTAGAAAAATTTCTTTCAAAACAAGGTATGATCATTATGAGTTCACAGTGGTGCCATTTGGGTTATCAAATACACTAGATATCTCCATGTGTTTAATGAATAGTATTTTCAGAGAATACTTAGAAAAGTTTTCCATTGTATTTTTGGATGACATTCTTATATATTTCAATTCAGAAGAAGAGCATGAGAAACACTTGATGATGGTATTACAAGTATTAAGGGAGCATCAGTTGTATGCCAAATTGAGCAAGTTCTCATTTTATCAGAACCAAATTCATTATTTGGGGCATATCATATCAACGGAAGGGATAGTAGTGGATCCTGGAAAGATTGAGGCCATTAGAGGATGGTCAACACCTAAGAATGTGATAGAAGTCAGATCCTTCATGGGCCTTGCAGCCTACTATAGAAGATTTATTGCAGGATTCTCAAAGATTTCACACACGATCACTTCCTTGCAAAGAAGGGAGTGAAGTTCCAGTGGAAATTGGAGTGTGAAAAGAGTTTCCAACACTTTAAGAACTTATGAACCAGTGCTCCAATACTAAGGATTTCTTATCCAAATCAAGACTTCATTGTATGCACAGATGCATGTAAAGAAGGACTTGGTGGAGTCCTTAGTCAAAATGGGTATGTTGTATGTTATGAATCAAAGAAGTTGAGGAGCATGAAAGGAATTATGCCACTCGTGATTTGGAGTTGGAAGCCATAGTGCATGCCTTGAAGAAGTGGAGGCACTACCTCATGGGGAAAAGGTTCGAGCTGAGGATAGACCATAATGTTTTGAAATATTTATTTGAATAGCCAACTCTAAATGTCAGGCAAAGCATGTGGTTGGAATTTCTCAGTGAATATCACTTTTATATAAAGTATATCAAAGGGAAAGAGAAAAAGGTGGTTGATGCACTCAGAAAAAGAGTGCACGAGTTGCATGCTACAACCATTAGCATGTACCAATCCAATTTGAAAGACAGAATCGCAGAGGATGAAAAATCATATTTTCAATACATGGAATTAGTGGCAAAATTATAGCAAGGCATTTTGCAGTAGAAAATTGAGGACTGCGAGATGGGAAATGATGAAATTATCAAGTATAGAAGTAGAATTTATGTACCAAATTCCCAAGAATTGAAAAATCTGATATTGATAGAAATGAATAATGTACCTTATGTTGGACACCCAAGGTATCAAAAAAGTATTGCAACTATCAAGAGCCGGTATTATTGGCCAAGAATGAAGAAGGAAGTTCTTGAGTGTATTGCCAAATGTTTGGAGTGTCAAAAGGTCAAGGTTGAGCATAGACACCAAGTGGGTTTTCTACATCCATTACCCATTCCTGAGAGGAAATGGGAAGTGGTAACAATGGATTTCATCACCAAACTACCCAGAACAAGCAAGCAGCATGATTTTTCTTCCTGAATTTTCCACTTTGATAGTGTCTTTACCAATGATAGATCCTCCCTTCTACTCTAATCTTACCAGCATTCCAGTGCCACTAGGTCTAAGTTGCTTATACAAGAAATTATTGGGTCTTTATTTCTTTTCTGTTCGGCATGTTCATTCTTTTCTTCTTCTAGGCTCATCATGAATTACTGGCTAGAACCCCAAGAGAGATATAGGGGATTGCTTACCAACCTTCTCTTCCCAATATATCTATCGAATAATTCATCATTGGGTCAGTTGGATGGGTTGTCTGTTAAGGATTATGGAGAACCCCCTTAATTTGGTCGGTGCTACAGCATACAAATATGGACATTGAATTTTACTTTTGAGCCTGAGGTTGGACCAACCCCTTCAAGGGTTTAAAGTGCACAAATCATATTTCCTCCCCAGGGGAGTCACCAATTTCTGTTGTAGGAATATCTCCCTGTGGACAGGTAGATTTCCTCTTGAGAGCTAGACCCTTAACTCTAAGATAGAAGGTGCTTAGCATGGACACTGACTTCCTTTTAGATCTAATCAAGTTGATGAACAAAAGAGAAGGAGGAAGGTGTGTACCTTATGAACATCTTTTGTCCCTGCAAGGTCCAGGATGAGCTTCGATCTTGAGCTCCTTGGTAGGTCCTGCAAGACAAACAAAAGTACAAAAAACTTCCTACTCTACTGAGATTAGCTAAAACATAGATCCATCTACTATAGACAAACTTATATGGAACAAGTACAAGTTTGAAAGAAACAGACCAAGCATTGATTGTATTAATGAGAACAACAATGAAGAAAAGTTACAACCATAGATGTGAGTGCAGTAGCTTCATCAAGCTCTCCTTGTCCGACCCTTTCTCAAAAGCTCCACGATCAGAATGACAATACTTTCACTAATTATTCTCCTCCACTTCTCATGAGATCATAAGTTTGGTATCTCTAAACTCCTCTCCCCCCCTCTCCTCCATGGAAACCCCTCATTATATAGGATTTGGAGGTTTAACCACCATGGAGAGGATCGCTCATCAGATCCACTAAGGAAGGGATCTCTAAGATATTTAGGGAGAAAATATCTCTTAAGGATTTTGGGGAGGAAATATCTCTCAAGGATTTTAAGGAGGAAATATTTCAACCATCCATGAGATCCTCCACCTTCCCTAAAAAATAGGAAACCAAATGTGAGGTGGATTCTCACACTTAATTACTTTCTTTTTCATGAATATTAATAATAATTCATGTGCACTTGATTCTCACACTTAATCAATTTCTTATCCATGAATATTAATAATAATTCATGTGTACTTGGTATTTTGGCCTTCATATAATATATCCCTCCTCCACATTAACTAGGGATTGTGACATAGGTTATTCCATGGTGTCAAGGTGTATGAGGCACTTATATGACACTTTACGACACTTAGGGCGAGGTACCTAGGTGTGCAAATTTCATGTGTAACAGTAAGTTGGTACATCAACTTCCCGAGGTCGTAACTTTTGCATACGACCTTCGTTTTAGGTGTGTGATAGCCTGTTGGAAAGGTCTTTTAGAGAGATACACATTACACCATAAAACTCTAACTCTGTCAACAATTTGATTGTGGCAAGCCAAAAAAAACATTATTTAGGGCCTCAAAATGGCCCTGGAAGTATAGTAAGATGTGTTGATATGAAAACATACAAAATAATCCAGTTGGATTAGGTGGGAGGCCACCAATATCCACCTGGAAGATGTGTAGGGATTCAGACATACCAAGAAGTGTAGAACCCACAATTACAAAGAAGTAGAGAAGAACATGTTGAACTAAAAACTGTCAAGAGGAGTCAGTTGGAATAGGTGGGTGGCCACCAATATCCACCTGGATCAGTAGAAGTTATTTTTAGGGGGTTTTCCCCTAGAAGGAAACCCTCTCTTATGAGGGAATTGTATTGTCGTTGTGTATTATTGTGAATATTGTATTCTGAGAGAGAAGACTATGAGATAAATAAGAGGAAGTTACAGCAGGTGTGATGTAGGTTGTATCCCTTCATTTTGATGGATAATAAAAAGGAAGACCTGACAATTTCTCTGGTGGACATAGCCCACACTGGGTGACCATGTATATCTATGTCTCTATTGTATTATGTATATTCTTTGTTTTATTTCCACATTTGTTTTATTTTATTGCTCCGCGATCATGTTTTTCTAACACAAAAGGGAGTATAAAAGAGAGCCTTGGGATGGAGGAAAATGAGATCAAAGAGATGCACCCTCATGTTATCATTTTCCTTATAGTCCTGCAAGCCCCCTTTTCCCCTTGCATATAAGATTTTCATTTCTCCCCTGAAAACCCTTATTTTCAGGATTTGTGTTTCCCCTTATCTTGTCATGAAGAAAGCCACTACTTGGATTTTCTGGAACACAAAGCTTTGGAGGTAGTGTTTGTCATTTCTATCCTTGGGTGGAGGAACTTGGAGCCTGGTCCCAGGACTGTGTTGCAGTGGTTACAGGTTATAACCAACTTCTGTGTTGGTATTAATAAAAGATCTCTCATTCTTGTCCATTTCTCTTCATTGATTCATGATTTTAATGAGATTATTTGTATCTTGTTTTGAATCTATTATGCAAATTGAAATGATCATATCTAGTTGGTTAGCAGATAACTACCTATTTGCAGTTCCATGCTTCTTTGTTTGTAGGAGTTTCAAAGGATCGTTGTGAAGGAGTTATGGAGTGAGCGGGATCGACTTCAAACGTTAGGTTCCAATTATGTCTCTTTCCTATCTTCCAAAAGTTAGTTATTGCAAGTAGTTACTTTTAATTAATTACCTAATTAGAGTATGAAAGAAGTCTTTTAGGGCACTGCTCTGTTGTGGCCCTTACCCATAGCCATAGGACTTAGTTTTCCATAACAAAATTAGCAACCATATTAGGGATTCTCCCTTTTTGGGTCTTTAGGGTTACTTGTGGATGTATTTCTTTTGAAGCTTTTTCTCTGTCTTGAACATTGGTATAACATTTTCTTGATTTCTCTGATCCTTTCTAAGTCTTCCATCCCTTCTCCCTCAAGTTTGAGGGGTTGTTATTGGGTGTACGTGGGTTTACTTGAGTACAGTCGCATACATACATGAATTTTATTGAACACAGTCGCACACATACATAAATTTTATTGAAAACAGTCACATACATAAGCTTATATATGTGACATATTGTGGAGAGAGTCGCATAAACCTCCAAAAGAGTGACTTTTGTGCTTGTTTTTCAGCCTTTTTGAAGCCATGTTTTGGCTAGTTTGGGGGTCTTTTTTTAGGAGTTTGGTCCCGAAAATTTTTGTGACCTATAGGAGGTTGGTAAGGCCTTAATTTTGAATGGAAAATAAAAAAAAATTATGCATATTTGTCTCCCTTTTATCCCTTATATTGCATCACTATGAGACTAGTCGTGTTCTCAGAATCTCAGTTTCGTGGTCGTTGTTCTGGTCATCTTTGAAACTTGAGTTTATATTTGAGTTCCAAACTTTTATTTTATGATTTCCTTGGTTTTTAAAACATAAAAGGACAAAATTTTCTTTCGTTTAGCATCTTTTATTTAATTTTTCTTTATTAGAAAGAAGAAGAAAAACAAAAAACCTAGTTTTCTGCTAGTTAGGTCTCTTTCTTTCTTTGCATTGTTTTGCATTGTTATTTGAAAGAGAAAAAGATATTAGCATAGGATTTTGTTTTCTTCTCATATTGAAAGAATTTCAAAGGGAAAAGAATAAAGAACATTCTTTTGTTTGCTTCTTTTTCTTTTCTCAAAAGGCTATTTTGTGGATTTTGCATAAGAAAAAGAAAAGATTGCATTTCAAGGTTTGAAACTTTGTTCATGCTTTTTTTGCAAGAGTCTCAAACAACATCAGTTTCACTTCCATATCCTTTGAGTAAAAACAACCAATAAAATGAACACTACACTTAAAATTTACTAGACTTTGCTTCTAGGGTTCATAACAAGTTTAGGGTTAGGGCCTTGGATTAGGATTGGAGAGATAACTCTCTAAGGCCGGTAAAAAAAAATAGGATTCTCATTTACGAAGATTTAAACCCAACTTTCATATAAGTGTGGTCAGGAAACTCCTCTCACACAGGAGTCGAACACGAGGTCGTGTAAGGAAGAGCCGAGGAGATAACCCCTTTGAAGCTTGACCAAGCGTTGTGGAGAGATCATATTTTGCGGGTTACTTTAGTGCCCATACCTCCCTGAGATGCATCTCTTTTGAGGCTTCATACTTTAGTACCTTGCATGTACGTTCAATCTTGATTGTCGACTATTCCCCCAAACTTTAACCGTGATTTGGTATCCATAGTTGTTCTTCCTAGGGATCTCAAAGGTGACTGTGAGGGTTTTCCCGTGGTACCTTGGGTGGAATTTGTATCACACTTTTCAGTATTGTTGGAGGGTGCCCCACAAAGCGAGGGTACTTGCAACGGATAAGGCTGGGTAGTGGAGGTCGAGGTAACTGCTTGTCACTCCTTCGTTTATCGGTCTCAGGTCTTGATCAACCCATGTCAGTATCTGGAAGGTCCCTTTCCACTTTTTCATTGCTTTGGACTCAGGCTCTTATCCACCTCGGCCTAAGTTTTGGAGAAGTTGTTTGTTTGTGATGTTTCTCTTAGAAATTTTAGTGGAGTGTTGCTTTGTATAGTTGACCTTAGGTTGTCTCCATATCACCACTTTTGGATCATTGATTCAGGGTGGTCGACCAATCGCTTCGTTGGTTAGGAAGGACCCATGGTATTTCTCTTGAAAGTGTGGAGTCTCCTCCTAGAAAGCATGGGTTTTTATATCATTGGTTTTCCAGAGTCAATGTGTGAGAATTTTTTGGACGTGAAAAATCCCGCAAGGGATGAACCTGTGAATAAGAACGTCTTGGACAAAGTTCTAGAGTATACCAACCAAGGGACCCCTGCCCCAAGGGAATTCTTACGTTTTTCCTCTCTTTAGGAACATCGGTGCCCCCTTGATGGCCACTTTGAACATTCCTGGGTTGAATGTTGGGCTACCGATTTCGTTGTGGACCACTTTGAATGTCCAAAATGCTCTTGATGCTTCTCCGATAAGCACCTTATGTCATGGGAATCATATGGATGTTGATCCTTTAGCTTCCGCATCGATGAATTCTACACCTTCTCCTTCTCCCTTTTCTGGTGACAGTCTAGCTACTAGTAACCATAAGTCTAAAAGGAATATGAAGAGGAAGAGTAAGAAGATGAAGTCACCAACCTCTGTTAGTCATGTTGGGGATGTGACACCAGTCGCTGCTAGTCATTATGGGGGCACGAGTCCAGTCCCTGCAAGTCATACTGGCATCCAGTTACCAACCTCTACTATTCATGTTGGAGTTATGTCAACAACATCTGCAAGTCATGTTGAAGACCAGTTACCAACCTCTACTGGTCATGCTCGGAGCGTGAAACCAACCTCTACTAGTCATGTTGGAGTTATGTGAACAACCTCTGTGAGTCATGTTGAAGATGAGGAACCAGCCTCTATGAGTCATGCTAGGAGAAAAAGTCAAGTGATTGCGTGTCATACTGACATTTGTTTTCCATCCTTTGCGAGTCATATTGGGGGAAACAATCTAGTCACTACAATTCATACTTGCATTAGCTCTCCAACCTTTGATATTCATGTTGGGAGAAAAATTCTAGTCATTGCAAGTCATACTCGAATTAGTTCACCAACCTTTGTGTTTCATGTTGGAGATATGCAACCAATCATTGCTAGTCATGTTGGGGGCAAGAAACCAACCACTGCAAGTCATGTTGGGGGCACGATTTTAGTAACTAATAGTTATATTGGATAAAATTCACTGACCTCAAAGAGTCATGTTGGAGACCAGCACTCCGCCTTTGCTAGTCATGCTGGGGGAAACCCACCAACCACTACAAGTCATGCTGGGGGCATCGATATTGTTGAGAAGCCTAGACGAATAGGATGCAATCCTAAGTTCCCCTGTAATATTTTCAAGGGAGATCACCTTAATCATTTTTTCCCTACTATTGTTGTGGTACAAAGAGCATGGTCCTTATCTGAAGGCCCTTCTAGTTATGAGTCATCTTCAGTTTCCCAACCATCTTTTCAATCATCCGTTGATGAAGTGGTTGTGTCGATGCAATCTTTGGCTGATATCACTCTTGTTTTGGGGGGTGATGTGTCTCTTGACCATGTTGTCTCACATCTTATTCAACCATTGATTGAGGAAGTGATCTCATCGATGCAATCTTCGGTCGATCCTACTCTTCTCTTGCAGAGTGACGAGTCTAAGGAAGTGATCTCACCAATGCAATCTTCGGCGAATCCCACTCTTCTTTTTGGGAGTGATGTGTCTTTTGACCATGTCTTTAGCATTTCCATTTCAGTACCTTTTGAACAAGGGGGAATTCCACTATTTTCAAGTACACTACCTCCAAGTCCTGGGATGGTTTCCTTTAATTGGAATGATCTTGTTGAGTCTCATTTTTTTTCTTATGCACCTTTCTAGATAAGGGTTGATGTTAATTCAATGGGTATTTACCTATGTATTGTAGATGAAGGATAGTCTGCAAGTATTTTATCCTCCTTGTCTTAGCAAGCTTTGGGTTCTCCCAAGCTTGTGTCAACTACCAACTAGTTGTTAGCTTTTGACAGAATACCTAGTGAATTTTTGGGGATTCTTTCTCAATTTCCTATCCCTTTAGGCCCTTTAGACTTCAATATGCTTCTTGAGCATGATTATATTTATGTTATGAAAGTTGTGGTGTCTACGCTTTTTCATGTGATGCATTTCCCTCACAAGGGAATCATTGTCACTTTTGATTAGCTTTCATCTAATAATCACCATCCTAGTTTGGCTTTAGCTAAGCTTTCCCCTTTGTGTGTCCCTAGTGTTCGACTTGACTCTTCCCCGCCACGAGTGAATTATGTAAAAAACAAAAACAATAAAAGAATTGTGTATAAAGAAAATTGGAAGGAAAAAGAAAGACCCACAAATAGTTCGTGTTGTGGGACAATTGGAAGACCTTATGTCGAGTAAAATCTATATGAAAAAATATGTTGACCTCGGTAATCCAATTGTAAAAATTCACATCAATAATATTGTGATTGCAAACACATTAATAGATCTAGGAGTAACAATTAATGTGATGACAACAGATACCATGAATAAATTACAATTGTCTAATCTTCGTAATTTACCCACAGTTTTACAATTAGCTAACAGATCAACAATAAAACCTGAGGGTATATTATGAGCTATAATAGTATCCTTGGATTCTTGGGAGTATCTAGTGGATTTTATGGTGTTACAAACAAAATATAATTTGGGAGGTCACCCATTAATCCTAGGAAGACCTTGTTTAGCTCCAGTCGATGCCTTTATAGTTTATAGATCAAGAGATATGACAATTGCATATGGGGATGCAGTAACGAAATTTAATTTATATACTCCAGCTAAAACTATAATTGAATCTGAATTTTCACAATGTTTTCAAGAAACAAATGATAATGAGGAAATAGTTCAACCTGTTCTAACCATTGATCAAATCATGAAATTCAAAAATGATATTGAGGAAAATAAAATCATCAATCTTATTAACAATTATGATTTCTCTCAATATCATGGGGGTCAAGAATTTGATCATCAATATATCTTAGATAGGGAATTTCAAGAAAGTTGTACTATGGAAACCTTGTCAAAAATTTATGGATTAATGTCTTCTAATGAAACTTCAACATCAGGATCAAATAATGAAGCTACAACATCATGATCGAATAATGAGGCTATTGAAATCAAAACATTAAATATGATTCATAATCTTGAAGAAAATCAAAATAAACAATTGATCAAAATAGTACAAACACATTCTGATGCGTTTGCATGGGGATATACTGATATGCAATGAATTCACCCCAATACTTGTATTCATCATATTTATATAGAGGATAATTCCAAACCTATCAGGCAACCCCAGAGACGAATAAATCAACTCTTGAAAGACATTGTGAAAAATGAACTGCAGAAATTACTTGATGTTAATTTTATTTATCCAATTTCTGACAGTAAATGGGTATCTCCGCTAGTGATTGTTCCTCAGAAAAATGGAAAATGGTGTGTTTTCATAGATTATAGGGAATTGAATAAATCAACTTTGAAAGATCAATTTCCTCTGCCATTCATAGATAAGGTATTAGACACTTAGCAAGTAAAAAATACTTTTCCTTTCTAGATGGTTTTAGTGGTTACAACCAAATCCAAATAGCTCCAGAGGATCGGGATAAAACAACATTTACATGTCCATGGGGAACATACACATACAGAGTACTACCTTTTGGCTTGTGTAATGCACCTACAACCTTTCAACGTGCAGTGTTAGGTTTTTTTTCTGACATGATTCATGATTGTGTAGAAGTGTATATGGATGATTTCACAGTTTATGGAAATACTTTCAAAGAAGCATTGGAAAATTTAGAAAAAGTATTAATTAGATGCAAGGAAACTAATTTGGCATTAAGCAATGAGAAATGTTTTATGCTACAAACTGAAGGAATTGTTTTGTGGTATTGTGTGTCTTCTGCGGGTATAAAGGAGAACCCCACAAATATTGAAGTTGATTCCAATCTTCTTGTACCTAAAACTCAAAAAGATGTTAGAAGTTTCCTAGGTCATGCTGGTTACTATAGACGATTTATTGAAAATTTCACAAAGATTGCATCTCCATTGTTCAAACTTCTTACTAAAGATAATGATTTTTTCTAGAATATTCCTTGCCAAATTGTTTTTGAGACTTTAAAAGAGAAAACTTATGTAGCTCCTATTTTAAGAGGACCAAATTGGTCCCTCCCATTTCATATATCTACAGATGCCTCTAACACATCTTTAGGGGCAGTATTAGGGGAAAAGGAGAATCAATTATCTTATGTCATTTACTTTGTGAGCAAAAACATGACACCTCCTAAATTAAATTACATAGTCGTGGAAAAAGAGTTCCTTGTTGTAGTACATGCCATCAATAAGTTTAGTCACTATATCACTGGATATGAGGTATTTGTCCATACTGATCATTCGGCCATTAGATATTTAATGAAAAAACCAATTACTAATGGTAGGGTTACCAGATGGCTTGTTTTATTACAAGAATTTAATATCAATGTGATAGATAGACCTAGTAAGGAAAATGTTGTTGCGGATTTCCTTTCTAGGATTCATAATGAAGGTGAATTAATTCATGTTGATGATAACTTTCCAAATGAACATATTTTTGCAATTTCTACTAAATCTCCTTAGTTTTCAAATATTTCCAACTACTTAGCATCGAGAAAGCTACCTCAACACCTATCTTCAAAAGAAAAGAAAAAGGTCATTAGACACAGTGTCACTTACTCATGGATTGGTGGAGAACTCTTTTGTACTGGACCCGGTCTTATCATTCGGAGATGTGTATGAGAAGATGAAGTATTTGCTATATTAACAACATGCCATGATGAACCTTGTGGAAGTCATTTTGTTGATAAGAGAACCGCATATAAAGTCCTTCGTTTAGGATATTTTTGGCCCACTCTTTTCAAAGATGCCAAGAAATATGTTAGAATGTGTGACAGTCGTCAGCGGATGGGTAGACTAGTATAAGCAGATGAAATGTCTCTACAACTTCAGGTACACATATAACCATTTGAAAAATGGGCTTTAGATTTTGTAGGGCCTATTTTTCCAATGTCTAAAAATAAAAGGCATATTTTGGTATGTATTGATTATGTATTGATTATGTCACAAAAGGGTAGAAGTTGAACCTCTTTTACATGCTAATGAAAAATATGTTGTAGATTTTTTATTTGAGGACATATTTAATCGTTTTGGTGTCCCAAGAGAAATTGTAACAGATCAAGGTGCCCAATTCACGTTAAAGTTTGTTCAAAAAATCATTGAATCATACAAGATCAAGCATAGGAAATCATCTCATTACCATCCACAAGCCAATAGACTGGTGGAATATACAAACAAAGTACTTGAAACTATCTTGACCACAATTTTTCAGTTACATCACCAAGACTGGGTAGATAGACTTCCTGAGGCACTTTGGGCCTACCAGACTACATGGAGGAACACCATCGGGCATACACCATATGATCTTGTGTACGGGAAACAAGTCTTGTTGCCTATTGAATTTCAAATCAAAACTTTCAGAACATAAACAAAGCTTGGGATGGATATTTCAGAGGCACAACAGCAAAGGTTGTTACAACTCAATGAATTGGACGAGATTCGACAAGATGCAGTTCAACAAACTACCATTATTCAGCAGCAAAGGTCAAAATGGCATTTCAATCAGGTGACTGGGCTCTCTTATTCTCTTATTCGATTCTAGATTCAAAAATTTTAAAGGAAAGATTAGCACTCAATGGTTAGGTCCTTATGAAGTAGAGACAGTATTTGACAATTGAGCAGTCAAGATTAAAACTATAGATGAGGAAGGTATTTCTTTTCTAGTAAACGGGCATAGATTGAAGTTATATCATAAACTAGTCAATAGAGAGGAATTCATCCATAATTTGCTTCAACAAACAGATATGGAGATAGTGAGTAAAGGGAATTCTTCCTCTGCTCCTACCTCAAGTTGCTCCTTTTTCAAATTCTATATATATATATATATATATATATAAAGAGTAAAAAAAAAAAGTACAGTCTGTGAAAACCAATCATTGGCGCAACTGTGCAATAGTTTTGTTTGAAAACCAGAAATGGTAGACATAATTCTGGAATTTCTACAAAATAATTACAGGACACTTCAACTCCTCGTTCAACACTTCTTAGCATTTGCTTTTTTTTTTAGCAAATAAACAAGTTTGGAAATTCAGGATCAATTATTTTTCAGAGCAAATTTTTCAGCACTTCAACAACCAAAGATCTTTTCAGAAACTTTAGAAATAAGCTGAGCAACAACAGTCATAAACTTCAGAAACTTTTAGCAACAGTTGGTTTCAAGATTTTTCTCATTTCAATAAAAAGAATTATGATTGATTTCTATGATTGCAGCTCTTGCTATAATTTTAAGTCCTTTTTCAACTACAGAAAATTATTTGTTCTACAACTACAAGAATTTTATGTGACTATATTTTTAAGCAACCAGAGATACTAGTTTGTGTTTAGCAATCTTTCTACATCATCATCATCAGCATTTATGTCCTCTTCATCCTACAACAACACCAACATATTCATAAAAAAATTTAGAGTCTCCATCAAGAATCTTCAACAACATTAGTTTCATAATTGAATCTTCAACAATAAATTCAAAGTAGAAGCAGCTACGAAAGGTGAATTGGAAAGGTTACATGTAAAAGCAAGTATGAGGTAACAACTTATTAAACTTTATTGCATTTTAAAAATACAAAAATTATGAAAAGATGAACATTTTTTTACTCATTCTGGTCAAGCTACATGTGTCCTTTCCTGTTCATATATTCCATGTTTGAAAACTATTTCATAAACCTTAGAAAAAAAAAATCGCTTGCATCCATATACCTTTATACCTTATTTCTCATTATAAAATAATCATTATGAATTATAATTAATATGCATGGCGAAAATCCTATTTTCAACATGCATATATATATTTTTATGACCGGTATAATTGAATTTGCATGACTAAGATTTATCTAGAATCATAATGAGGAACTACCATTTTATCCACCAATAATATTGCCATATACGATTTGAATTGATATTTGAATGTTTAAATGAAATATGGCATGGTCATCCACGATTTGCCATTATTAAGTCGAATCATTTAAAAATCGTATCCATTACTCACAATTACCTATTTTCCCTTCCATTTTGCACACCATTCCTCCACGATTCTACATAACCACCATTCAGAAATCCTTGAAAACAAAAGAGTAGTTCTTGAGACCAAGTTTTTCTTCCAGACAAAAATGGGGCCTGTGAGACGATATGAACCATCTGGACTTGAGTTACTTGAAGCCTACCCAAATTGTTACAATCATTTTCAGAGAGCAGGATGGCTTTCATTTTTAGGGAAGTTTCGGGGGTATAATGAAAAGGTGACCCAAGAATTTGCACAAGAATTTGATGGACGAAAAGTCCGCATAGGGGAACTGGAGATGGAGATAACAAAGGAATTCATCACTCAAGCTACAGAGTTACCACATGAAGGTGAAAAATGGTTTAAAAACCAAAGGATAGAGACTAACAAGTGCAATAAATTCCTAGTGAACCCTGAAAAACCAGTAAATGGGAATAAAGGAATACATGTTGTTGAAATTAAATCAAAATGGAGAAACATTATGTTCATTCTGCAGAAACATGTCACTTGTGAAGGAAGGGATGGGTTAGTATTTTATTATCATATATGTTTGTTATTGCATTTTGAAACGGGCCATGAAATCAATATGTCATTTTATTTACTCAGTAGTCTTAAGAAAATGGCATTGACTATTCAGAAGATTTCTTGAAATGTGGAACGAAGCTTGTATCACTATGGGCTGGTAAAAATGCTCATCGTAGATAAATTACAACAATTGGATGATACATGGGACGATTTTCTAGTAAAAAATCAATTTCTTGAACCAGAAGAGGCAATAGAGCATGAGGATAAAATTGAAGTTGCAAGTAATGAAGATGAGGTATAAATTGACATACATATGACATATGTTGAGATAAAGGAATTCAAAAGTGCAGAAAATACAAAGGCTCCATTCAAGGGTTATGCGAAATTGTAGGTCCAAGGTTCAATTCCAGTAACAAAACAAGTCAAAGGTTCAACTTCAACAAAGACACTTGTTAAAGGTTCGATTCCTATAAAGGAACATGCACATGATTACACCCTTGAGGAAACAAAGGGAAGTTCTAAAATCCTCAGTTCAATTCTTGAGAGGATACATAAGGAATTCAAAGGTCGGGGTTTGACAATAGTCGAAGCAGGGGAAGAAAGTTTAGTTCCAAAACATAATGAAACGGGCTTGGTAACAAGGAAGTGAGGACGACCTCGAAATTAGGCCATGGAAGAAATGTTGTCACGGGCACTGGAAATCGAGGAGACATTGTCTTGGGCACCAATGATTGACACGAGAGAAGCACTTGTGCAAGAAAAGAAAAATAAGTTAGAGGTTGGGCAGATGATGTGAAGAACAAGAAGTAAATCAAGAGAATTAAAAGTAAAAGGTGATGGGAGCACAACTTCAAGTCCTATGATCAATTAGAGGACAAGCGAAAGAGATGATAGTACCAAAAAAGAAAAAAGGCATGGCTAATATAAGACTAAGGACTAGATCCTTTACTGCTTAGACTTTGCAAACAAGTATTTATTCAAACATATATTTTTCTGCACCTATGATTGAAGAAATTAGAGATATTTCAAAGAAAATTCATAAAGAAATAAAAACTATAGAAAATCCTCTTCCTTCTCAGAATGACAAAGAAAAAATTAAAGAATAGATAAAATAAAATCTATGGCATAGAGGTCTTGGAGAGGCATATTAAAGAAGAAAACAAAACTTTGAAAAAGATTGTAGCTAGGTTAAAAAAGAAGACGAAAGGGTTTGACATTGAAAGAAAACTCTTGATAAAGGAAGCAGAAAAATGGTATGGGAAAACACAAGAGGAAAGAGTTTGTAATTAGAGACTAAGGAATAAAATCAAGGAGTTAAAGCAAAAAAATCAGGGTTCTTCATCTAGATTAGAAGCACTGTTGGAGGCAACAAAGCATGTCTAGTCAACACAGCAATACAAAATTTTGAAATTTTGAAATTTTGGAGCAATAAGGTAGTTCTTGTGTGAGGACACACAAGATCTCCAGCATGGGGGAAATGTTGGGCCTTGAAAACTTACTCTTTTTTTCATTTCCTTTGCATATTTTTTAGTCATCTTCATATACTATACCTTCATTTTTCCATCATAATCCTTTCTTGATTCCATAAATGATATAAAGAGGTAAACGTTCAGTCTTTGGCATATTTATGTTATTCTTAATGCAATTTAGTTAAATTTCTTGTCATTTTCAAAAAGCTACAGAAATTGCTCCTCATTTTTCCAGGGATCGAGCCACTACCAAATCAACTCCAAAGTTACCACAAATGCCAAATCAAAACCTCAAGCTTATCCACCCATTAGATCAACACGAGGACCTCTCGACACATCGATAAAGGAAAATTCAACGCTCCAGTCAACATATCTATGTGGCAAAGCACGCAGGTCCAAACTAAGCCAAAATGTCCATGAAAGAGAACATGATTGCATGAAGAAATTCATGCATATCTGTCATGAATTTCTTCATATCATTTAGTTAAAAAATTTAGGAACGATCAAAAGAAATTGTAAATTGGATCTTTTGTATGTCATGTACATTTCTGTTATGATTTGAGTTGAGATTGTTCCAAAGAAATCAGATCTGGAGATCACGATTTATTTGTATAAATAAGAAGTATTAAGCATTACCAGTGTGTGTCAAGACTCTGTAATTGAATTTCAGTTTAATACAAGCGCTACCGATTATCCCAATTTCGTGTTCACTTTATGAGATAGTTCTTTTCAGTTTGTAGTTGCATAAGAATCTCATAGTGACATGCTTGTAAGCAAGAGGGCCCCCTGATATTGAGTTTGGTGCTTCATTTTAATTTTAGTTCTTTACTTTTAGTTGTATGCTTCATTATGTTTGCATTCCATTTCATTCTTAGTTTCACTTAATATTTGTCAGCTTGTTACATCAATTAGTAATCATTTTTATTGTTGATTGACATAACCATTTTGGTAATTTCTGTAGTTTATGAAACCAATTGGTAAAATTGATCTTGATTTATGAGTGGAATGAAAGGAATAACAGACTGAATACAATAACACAGAGATACAGAGAATACCAACAGATATCCAATGAACAATAACTTCTATTGAATAAATAAAATAGGCTGAAATTATAAAACTGTAGAACTGAAAACAACTTGCTCGAATGGTGGTAGCTATCTCTAAGAAGAGATGTGGCTGCTACGTGCATCTGTTCGAGCATGATGATTACAATGAGGCTCCAGAGGCCTTTTAACAATACTCATGAATGCAAAAACCCTAGACATCCAAAAACCTAATCCTAGGATATGAAACGCCAAAAGTTATGTGGGCCCCTATGGGTAAGTTGGTACCTCAACTTCCCGGGGTCGTAACTTTTGCATACGACCTCCGTTTTTGGCGCGTGGTAGCCCGTTGGAAAGGTCTTTTCAAGAAATACACAATGTGTCATCAAACTTTGACTTCGTCTATAGTTTGACTATGGAAAGATAAAAAACATTGTTTATTGACCCAAAATGGCCCTGGAAGTACAGAAAGATGTATTGGCGTGAAAACTTCCAAAATAAGCCAATTGGATTAGGTGGGAGGCCACCAATCTCCACCTAGAAGCTATGTAGGGGTTCAGACATCCCCGAAGTGTAGAATCCACAATTACCAATAATTATAGAAGAACGTGTTGAACTAACAATTGTCAAGAGGAGCCAGTTGGAATAGGTGGGTGGCCACCAATATCCACCTGGATTTGTCGTCCCCCCTTAGGAAGCAACGGTCTCCATTGCGTTGACTGCCCCCATCAGCTGAAGAAACTTTTGTTGAATTTGGCCCTGGGTGAGCCACTTGCCTTGGTGTAGGAGTTTCCCTACCTTGAAAACTCAATAAAGTTGGATCCTCTACTGGCGAGTGCCCTTGACATGTGTGTCCACTATCTGATCAGTGGATGCATGTTCCATGTAATCAGGGTCGAGCTCTGTTAGTGTCAACTATTCTGTGATCTCTGAAGTGTCCAATAATGGTGGAAAATATGGCCGAAGGAGGTCCATATTGAACACTAGGTGCAAGCCAAGGAAGGGTGGAGTGTTGAGCTTAAAAGAATTGCTACCCACAACCTTGGTGATAGTGTAAGGCCCATAGTGAAGAGAGTGGAGCTTCCGATGGGGCCCTGTAAGGAGTTCTTTTTGCAAATGTAATATGACCTTGTCTCCCACCTAAAATTGGTGCAGTACCCAGTGTTGATCATCACATTGCTTGTACTTCCCATTGGATTTCTACAAAATCTCATGGACTTGTTGGCAGATGTTTTGAATCTGCTCAATGAATCTAGTGGCTTTGTCGGCCTCAGATTGAACATGGAAAGCCTCTTCCTATGTGGTTGCAAGAGGTAGTGCAACATCAATGGGACCCAAGGGTTGGAATCCCAGCCCCACCTGAAATGGGCTATGGTCGGTGGAGCTATGGAGATCCATGTTGTAGTTGTGTTGAACATAGGGAAGTCTCTCATCCCATGTACGTAGATGCTTAGAGTTGTACATGCACATGATGTGCACAATCATCTGATTGACGACCTCTGTCTGGCCATTGGTTTGGGGGTGTAAAGCAGTGGATTTAGTGAGATTGGTGTCCAACAATGACCAAAGACTAGACCAAAATGTGTTGAGGAACCTGTTGTCCCGATATGAGGTGATGGTCTGTGGTATCCCAAAATGGACCCACACCCATTCGAAGAAGAGCTTGGCAGTATCTTCCACTGTGATGCTCTTCTTGCAGGCTATGATAATGGACATCTTTGAAAACCGATCAACCACCACAAATACAGGATTATTGTCATGCTTGGTGGACAGAAGGCTAGACATGTAATCCATAGAGATGGATTCCCAAGGCCTCTCGGGAGTATCAAGAGGGGTGTATAAGCCTTGCTTGTTGATGGTTAGCTTAGCAATGGCACGGGTAGTGCAAGATGTGATATACTTGTTGGCGTCTTGTCATAGTTTTGGCCAATATAAATGTTTATGTAGAACAACAACAGTTTTCTCCACACCAAAATGTCCTGCCATCCAACTTTAGCAAGCCTCCCAAATCATCTTTGCATGCTCACTTGTGGGAACACAAATGTGGCCTGAATGGCATAACAATCCATCCTGGATGTGAAAATCGGTGACATTCGCTCTTGTACCCAAGAGCTTATAGGTGGTGGCGAAGCCAGGGTCACGCTGATAAAGTTGGGGCCAGTCAAATGCCTCATGCCCACATGAATGGACCATTGTGGTGAGTGCAGCAACGGGAGGACGACTGAGGTAGTCATCGAGACAAGTTGTGCTCCCTATTTTTTACTTGATGTTGAGATGGAACTGTTGTAGGCATGTGGACCACTTTTGATGGTGGTCATTCTGCAACTTCCCTTGTGTCTGTATGAACTACAGAGGCTTGTGATCAATGTGGATGATTGTCTCATTTCCCAGAATGTAATGTTTCCATTGACGATAGGATTGCACAATGGAATACATTTCTTTGTCATAGGTGGGGTATTTTCTGACAGTATTTGAGAGTGTCTCACTATGGTATGCTACTGGATGACCATGCTGAGTGAAAACTGCACCTACAATATAGTCGGAGGCATCAGTCTCAATCTCGAACGATTGTTGCAAATCAAGTAAGGAAAGTATTGGAGTTGAGCACAAGCGATGCTTCAGATAACCAAATGCTTATTGTTGTGCCTACCCCCATGCGAACTTTGCCTTGCCACCGCCATTGGTTACTTGGTTGAGGGCCCATGCAATATGGGAGAATCCCAAAATGAACCTTCGGTAGAAGTTGGCAAGTCCCAAGAAGATATAAAGCTTGGTTATTGTGTTTGGGGTTGGCCAGTCACGAATGAATTGGATCTTAGCTAGATCCACATGTACCCCATGCTCATCAATAATGTAGCCCAAGTATTGGACCTTGTTCATGCCAAAGGATCATTTTTCCAAGTTGGCATATAGCTTGTGATGTCGTAGAGTGCCCCAAACCTGCTGAATATTCTGCATGTGCTCCTCCCATGTTTTGTTGAAGATGAGGATGTCATCGAGATATACCACCACAAAAGTGTTGGGTATGTGTTATATTCTTTGCACGAGTAGTAAACATGTCACTTGCCTTTGGAAATGTGTCATGTATTTAGGTGGTTTTTCGACACATGGTTTTTGCCGATGGTTTTCTATTTCCGGTTAAAGAATTAGGGTTTTGGACTAATCCAGGTCATTGGGTTAGGGTTTTGGATGTCACTAGCTCCTATATGTATATTGTATTGTAAACAATGTATCAATATGAATGAATATAGAATATGTTGGTTTTCCCAGTTTGGGTTTCCAGGGGAAAAATATATGTGTAATGTTTGTATTTGCCATTGTATCTTTTCTATTATTTTCTAAATATCTGTTTAAAGTAGATATTGTACAAGGTTAGAATTTACATTTGGTATCAAAGCTTTATTGGCTTCAGGGGGACGCCTTTGTGGTCAAGGGTTTGTCTTGGGATTGTGATAAGCCTTGTTATAGTGGGAGATCTGTGGTATTGATTTTTCAGATGAAAAGAAATGGCAAGCAATTCAAAGATGGAGATCGAGAAGTTTAATGGGAAAAGCTTTGAGTTGTGGAAGCTCGAGATGGAAGATCTTTTGGTGGACAAAGATCAGTGGATCACGGTAGATCCAGGTACTGCACCTACAGGAACTTCTGCAGATGACTGGAAAAAGATGGATCGGAAGGCAAAGAGCACAATCCGGCTGTGTCTCTCCGATTCACTATTACTGAATGTGTCAAAGGAAGCTACAGCCAAGGGTTTATGGGAAAAATTGAGGAAGTTGTATCAGTCTAAGTCCCCGGTAAATAAACTATTCCTAAGAAAGAAGTTGGATAACTTGAGGATGAGAGATGGAGACTAGGTGGCAGAGCATTTGAACACCTTCAATACTATGGTAAGTCAGTTAGTATATGTTGAGATTAAAATTTTAGATGAAGATAAATGTATCAGTTTGTTGTGTTATTTACCATACTCATGGGATAGTATGGTTGTGGCCATAGGTAGTAATACAACTTCTTTGAAGTTTGAAGAAGTGGTCTCATCCTTGTTGTCGGAGGAGATGAGACGAAAGAATATGGAAGGACATAGCACAAATTCATTATTTGCAAGAGGACATTCCCAGGAAAGAAATAAATCTAATTTCTCAAGTGGGAGATCTAAGTCTAAGAGTAGATCTAAATATCCTGGAAAGTTTGTAAGGGTATGTTGGAGATGTGGAAAAGAAGGGCACTACAAGAAGCAGTGTAGATCCAAAGTTGAGAAAAAGAAGGGATCTGAAGAATCTTCTTCTACAGAAGAAAAGACCTCCAAGGAAGAAGGAGGGGATGTGTACTTGGCCTCTTCAAGAACACATGCAGATCATGAGGCATGGTCGGTTGACTCTGGTGCATCCTTTCATATGACTCCCCACAGGGAGTGGTTCTGCGAATATGAAAAGTATGATGGAGGTAATGTTTTATTAGGTAATGTTTCGACAACCAGAATCATAGAAAGAGGAAGGGTCAAGTTGAGGCTCATAAATGGAAGGATTAGAACACTGTCTGGTATTATGCACATCCCAGGTATGGCCAAAAATTTGATTTATGTAAGAAAAATGGAATATGCAGGGGTAAAAACAATATTTGAAAAGGGAACTTGCAGGATGGTTCGAGGAGCAATGGTGTTGATGAAGGGAGTTTGGTTTGGAACTTTGTATAAGACGCTAGGAAGCACTATTAGTGATGTGTGTAATAGCTCCATTGTTCCTGATATTGGAGTTAAAGAAGAAAGAACTCCTACAGTCTCTGGAGAAAAGGTTATGTTGTGGCATCAAAGACTGGGGCATATCATAGAGAAGGGTCTTTGACTACTACACAGTAAAGGTATGGTTGAAGGTATGTCTAACTACTCTCTGGATTTTGATTTCTGTGAACATTGTCTATATGGGAAGAACAATCAGGTAAGATTCCCCTCTGGTGCAACGAGGGCAGAAGGAATTTTACAACTAGTTCACAGTGATGTTTTTGGACCTGTGTCAGTCCCATCATTGGGAAAATCTGTGTACTATGTCTCATTTATAGATGACTTCTCAAGGAAAACTTGGATATATTTCCTCAGGAAGAAATCTGAAGTCTTTGATAGGTTTAAAGAGTTTAAGGCTCTTGTTGAGAATCAAACAGAGAAAAGAATTAAGGTATTGAGGACAGATAATGGCGGAGAGTTCTGTGGGGATGAATTTGAAGAATTCTGTAAGAAGTGTGGTATAGCAAGGCAGAAGATTACTCCATATGTACCTCAGCAGAATGGAGTTGCAGAAAGGATGAATAGGACGCTGATGGAAAAAGCAAGGTGCATGCTCAATGATGTCTGGTTAGGGAAAGAATTATGGGCAGAGGCAGTGGGTATTGCATGTTATATGGTGAACAGATCACCCTCATCAGCATTGGATGACAAGACTCCACAATAGGTATGGACTGGTAAGGAACCTTCTCTCACACATCTTAAGGTATTTGGCTGCAATGCATATGTTCATGTTCCAAAGGAAAATAGGAGTAAGCTGGATAAGAAGGCTGAAAAATGTATCTTTATTGGATACAGAGATGGTCTCAAAGGTTATAAGCTTTGGAACCCAGAAACTAAGAAGGTAGTGTATAGCCGAGATGTGGTATTTAGAGAAATGAAGGATGTTGTTAAACAGGAAGTCCTACCAAGTAAGGAAGAACCAGAGAAGATAAAGTTTGATTTAAAGGATGATGAATCAGACTCTACAGAAGAACATGAATCAGAAGAAGAAGATCCTCATACTCCAGTATTGAGGAGATCGGTTCGAGAAAAAAGGCTACCATAAAGGTATAGTCCATCTAATTTCTGTTCAAATTTTGCTTTGTCTATTACTAATGATGATCCTAGAACTGTAGGGAAGCAATGGATTCAGAGGATGGAAATCTATGGAAAAGGGCCATGGAAGAAGAAATGGCATCTTTGGATAAGAATGAGGCTTGGGATCTAGTGGAGTTTCAACTGGAAGAAATCCCATTGGCAGCAAATGGGTATTTAACAAGAAGTTGAATGCAAAAGGAAAAGTGGAGAAATACAAAGCTCGGTTAGTAGCAAAGGGTTATTCCCAGGTTGAGGGAATTGATTTTGATGAGATTTTTTATCATGTTGCCAACTTAACCTCCATAAGATTTTTGTTATCTATTGTTGCTGCATTTGATTTTGAAATAGAACAAATGGATGTGAAGACAACATTCCTTCATGGGGATCTGGAAGAAGAAATCTATATGAAGCAACCAGAAGGTTATGATGTGAAAGGAAAGAAGGAGCTGGTATGCAAGCTGAAAAAGTCCTTGTATGGTTTAAAACAATCACCAAGAATATGGTATCAAAAATTTGATACTTATATGTTGGGACTTGGCTTCACAAGAAGCAAAGAAGATCACTGTGTGTATTTTAAAATAATTGGTGATCATTTGATTTATTTGGTCTTATATGTGGATGACATGTTGCTGATAGGAAACAACAAGGAGATTATCCAGGATGTGAAAACTCAGTTGTCCTCTAAATTTGACATGAAGGATCCCGATCCTTCAAATTTCATTTTGGTCATGGAAATTAAAAGAGATCGAAAAAGGAGGAAACTCTGGTTAAATCAAAGAAAATATGTCGAGACAATATTGCAGAGGTTTAATATGCAAGAATGTAAACCGGTTAAGGTTCCTATTCTTGTTGGTGTAAATTTATCCATGGATCAGTGTCCCAAGACACATGAAGAAGAGGAGGACATGTTTCATGTTCCATATGCGAGTGTAGTTGGCAGTTTGATGTATGCAATGGTCTGTACTAGATCGAACATTGCACATGCAGTGGGAGTTTTGAGCAGGTATATGTCAAAACCAGGGAAGGAGCATTAGACAACAGTAAAAAGGGCTTTTAGGTATTTGCGTGGCACTGCTAGCTATGGATTGTGCTACGAAGGAAGACCAGGATTGGACAGAGTGGTCAATATACACGGCTTTGTGGATGCAGATTGGGCTGGATATTTGGATCGTAGGAGATCTACAAGCGGGTATGTGTTTAACCTATTTGGAGGAGCAATAAGTTGGATGAGAAAAATACAGGTTGTAGTGGCACTTTCAACTACAAAAGATGAATACATGGTAGCCACTCATGCAAGTAAGGAAGCAGTATGGTTACAAAGATTGTGTTCAGGTATTAGGTTGGTACAACAAGCTGTAAGGATAGAGTGTGACAATCAAAGTGCAATTTTTCTGGCGAAGAACTCTGCTTATCATTCAAAGACAAAGCACATTGATGTTCAATATCACTTTGTGAGAGACATGACTGAAGAAAAGAAAGTATCACTGATGAAGGTGGACACTTTGAAGAATGTTGCAGACTCGTTAATAAAATCTGTGAGCACTATGTTCTCTTGGTGTAGAGGATCCATGGGCATTGCTACCCTAGATTGTTGACTATGTAACCCTATAACCCCCTGTATGCAAAGAAAACAACAAGTGGGAGAATGTTGGGTATGTGTTATATTCTTCCTCGAGAAACGTGTCATGTATTTAGGTGGTTTTTCGGCAC
The DNA here is from genome assembly GCA_032191745.1 of Picea mariana. Classification (NCBI taxonomy): domain Eukaryota; kingdom Viridiplantae; phylum Streptophyta; class Pinopsida; order Pinales; family Pinaceae; genus Picea; species Picea mariana. Next base: position 182,369 of record JASDQU010241570.1, read on the forward strand.
ATGGTTTTTGTCGATTGTTTTCTATTTCCAGTTAAGGAATTAGGGTTTTGGACTAATCTAGTTCATTAGGTTAGGGTTTTGGATGCCACTGGCTCCTATATGTATATTGTATTATAAACAATGTATCAATATGAATGAATATAGAATATGTTGGTTTTCCCGGTTTGGGTTTCCAGGGGAAAAATCTTTGTGTAATGTTTGTATTTGCCATTGTATCTTTTCTGAATATCTATTTGCAGTAGATATTGTACAAGGTTAGAATTTACAAAAAGAGTTGGTGAAGGGTCTCAACACATCATCCATCAATATCATGAAAGTTGTTGGTGCATTTGTTAATCCAAAGGGCATGACTATCCATTTAAAGAGATCTTCTTTAGATTTGAAAGTTGTCTTCCATACATCAGTTGGTTCGATGGGAACCTGGTGGTAACTAGACTTTAGGTCAATCTTGCTGAAGAAATTTCCCCCCTTGAGTTGGTCAAGAAGGTCATCAATTCGGGGAATTGGGTACCGATCTCGGACTGTGACTTTGTTTAATGCTTGTAATCAATGTAGAGCCACCAGGTCCCATCTTTCTTCTGCACCAGCACAATCAAGCTTCCACAAGGGGAGGAGTTGGGTCATATGTGTCCCTTTTGAAGCATATATTGGATCTGGCACTTGATTTCATCATTTTCCATCAGTGAGAAATGATAGACTGGTCCATTAGGCAGCGGTGCACCGAGGGTTAGATCAATTGGATTCTTGACTTAACAGTGCATTAGTACTCTGGTGGGTGAGGAGAAGATGTCTTTGTACTCTTCCATGATCTCGTCCACTTGCTTCTGCTACAAAGAGATGCTCTGTGTAGAGGTCACATATGTGGTAGTGACCTTCTGCTTACTGCGAGCACAAATCACAAAGAAGATGAACTTCTCGGTCTGTGAAATGACCTTACTACATTGCTTAGTAGAGATTAAAGAAATAGTAGTAGGCGGCGCTACCTCTGGTATCATGTACAATTGTCTACCCAAAGAAATAATAACATTGCAGGTTCTAGACTCATACACAGCATGTCGCTTCCACAAATATGGTGTTCCTAAAAGAACATCACAAACTTCAAGGGGAGCAATATCACACAATACATCGTCTTTGAAGGGCTTGGTGTTGTAGGGAAGATGACACTTTTGGTTGACGCAGAGATCTCATCCTTGGTGAAGCTAGCTGATGTTGTAGGGTTGTGGGTGCGGTGTTATCGACAGGTCCAACTGCTTGATGACCTATGCTGAAATCAGGTTCTTCTAACTGCCGCTATCGATGATGAAATGCAGCGGAGTCCCCTTTACCAACATCTGTGAGTGAAAGAGGCGTTCCCCTTCCTCTAGTTATTCTGATTTGTTTGGTTTGAATTTGGTGGTAACAACAATGGCACTAGGTTCAACATCGATGATCTGCTTCCCACTTTCTGGATTTGATTCGGAGTCAGAATCTTCCTCTAACTCGAAAGCTTTCAGCTCAGCCACCAGTGACTACTTGGAGTGACAATCTTCGGTGTTTTTCCAAGGGATTTTATGGTATTCACACCATTTTCCCATGTCCTTCTTTGACTTCTCATTACCATTCTTAGGTTGCGGCTTGGATTGGTTGTCCTGAGAGCGACCATCTTTTCTCTGTCCCTTATTTTGTGGGTTGGGGTCGCCTTTTCCCTACTTCGGCTGTGAGGAGTTTGCAAATCCAAACTCTCACCTCTTCTGCTTAAATTTTTTATCGATCTTGACAACATATCTATAAGTCCCACCTAAAGATGTGATGTCCAAAAACTTCATTTATGTTTGAATATATCTATGCATACAACTGCGGTATTTGAGCACCAGATGTCATTCAGAGTCTTTGCTACCCAATTTGGTGTGTAGGTTATGGAAAATATTGGAGAAGTATGGTATTGTTTGGTCCCTTTTATGATGCAACATGGTCCATCTTGTCTACCGGTCCTTGTAGCTTTAAACAAGGTAGTATTGTTCTTTAATGGCATTCCTGCAAGCAACCCTACAACTGGAAGAGAACCAATATCAAAAGATAGATCCAGCCATAAAGGAGGTGAAGGAGGATTTGAAGAACTTAACATTTCAGCTAAACCATAACAGGGGTAAGGACAAAAGAGAAGTTGTTTGGTGTACCACATGTAGGACAGAATGACACCACAAGAATGAATGCCCAAAATTCGCACAGTACATGGCAACTGGACTGGCGAACCCTTTGCCAACTGGAGGACTATGGTGTGAGATCTATAAGAAACAGGGGCATGATCCATATCACTATCCAATGGTGTAGAAATACCAGACAACACCTAAGAATTCATATTGCAACTTTTGCAAGTCAGTAGGCCATGATGACAAGGATTACATGACCATGGACCTAATGAGGGAAAGAACATCAGATGCTTATATGGTGCAAGCAGAAATGATGATTGGGAAAGCTGCACCATAGTTTAACCAGGTACCAGCCCCATATCACACTACGCAACAACAATATAACACTACACCACCACAGTATAATACCAGTAGCCACACTATAATCCTGCGTAGTATAGCCAAGCACCCCAGTACAATGCACCACGAGCAGATCAAGTTGGCTATAGAGGTGGAGGAAGAACAAGAGGAGGCTTTGGAAGAGGCAGAGGACCAGTGGTATGCCACAACTATAAACAACAAGAGAATGTCCACTTCCACCTGTGACATGTATGTATTGTCGCGCATCATATCATGACACAGAAGAATGTCCCACACTATTGGGAAAGATCCAGGAAAAAAGAAATCAAAACAATCAGAATGTTCAATGGATTTCGGCGGAAGCAAGGGATGACGAAAGAAAGATCAACATAGTTACACATGGAGGAGCTAAGAAAGGAAACGACGCAGTAAGACAAGATCCAACACAACACCAATGGGTGAAGAAGAATGTCAACCCGTAGAGGCAGTTTGATGCGCAGAACGAAAAAGAGATATTCAAGCAAGACAAATAAGAATTCTTGAAGCTAGACATTGCATCAACATCAATTGTGCAACATACTCAGGAAGTACCAACATACGAGATGCCTTTAGCGCTGGATCACACCAAAGAAGCACAACCCCGAGGGCAAGTAAGTATGATTAAGGTTTTTTTGCAATCTTGTGTCAAACTACTAAATGTCCCATCATCTATTAAAGTGTTACAAAATATGTTAGAAAGATGTAGCACATAAGTAGAAGGAAAGTTGAACAGAAAACAGTTAATCATCTGCATACAAGGAGGAGAACAAGCATATAATTATGATTGAATGCCAACAATGGAGATTTTAGCATGGGAGATATTATACTAGATCTAGGATCCGAAGTGAATGTGTTACCCAAGAAGACATGGAAATGTATGGGAGAACCCACATTAGGATATTCACCAGTTCAACTGAAACTAGCAAATCAACACATATTTCTACCAATTGGAAGGCTAAAGGGGGTGATAGTAGATCTGGATGGAGTGTGCACTAAAGTCGATTTCGAAGTGATAGAGATAGTGGATGGCACAACACCTTATCCGACATTGCTTGGCTTGGATTGGGCGTTTGACAATCATGCCATAATCAACTTAAAAATGAGGAATATGACATTTGAGTCAAGAGAATATAGAGTCATTGCGCCATTGGACCCATCAAAAGGGGAAAGGTTCGTAGAACCCACTTGTTTAGACCTGAAGGAAATTAACCAATTATACAGAACAACCGCGCAAGAAGAAGATTATGTGAATCCAACTACAGATGGGATACTCAGCTGGAGAAGTATCACGTCATGTGCATCAGACTCAGATACAGGCTTAGAGAATTGGCAACAGAGGCTACATGAAGTCTCCAGAAGAAGATGTGCAAGAATAGACCGCGCAGTAAGATGGGTAGGTACGGAGATAAGGGAACCTCCCAACTTCGATGGGGTGAATGACTTAGAAACATTCTTAACAAGATATGAAGATGAAGTGTTAGAAAATCAAAGGCTCCTAGCTCTGGATATAGCACTCAAGGCAACACCTGCAAGATTATGGGGTGAGCACAAAGAGACAGTCAAGGACTGGTACCAATGTAAGCGGTTACTGCGCATCAGATTTAGCACAGAACAGGGAAGCAACCAACTGCAAAAATACGATGCACATGGGGCACCAGCAGAACATTTGGAGAAGTGCATAATACTATGGATGATGACACCACCAGAGGGATGGTCTCATCATTTTAATCACACATTAGAAGGGATTCTAGCAAACTAGTATACAGACCAAGAATTGCGCAGATGAACTACAAACTGGGTAGTATTACAACAAAATTTTATAGTCATTTTCTCATTTGAACGTGAGAACCCCAACATAGACTTGGCACTCAAACAAATCAAAGGGGTGATATTCCTTAAAGAACCAGAAATTGAACTTATGATAGAAGATTAACAGCAGAACAGACATATAGTAAAAGAAATATTGTCATGCTACCATGTGCAGGAAGAAGCACTGGATGAAGATGACCCGCGCAACATTTAGATAACAATAGTTGAAGGTGAAAGAGAGGTGTAAGGTCCACCTCTGGAGTCATAAGTATTTATTGTGCAGATCAAGGTGAAGAAATTCAACATTGGGACACATGAGAACCCAAAAATGGCTAGCATTAGAGACTATTGGGATGAGCAAATAGTAGAAATCATAATGGAGTTATTGTGCGAGTACAACAACTTGTTCCCAACAACATTCACGTAAATGAAAGGCATAGCAGGAAAGCTAGGTGAAATGAATATACCTCTTAGATCCGAGGCAAGACCGATCAGACAAAGACCATATAGACTAAACCAACTATATAAGCAAAAATCGTTAGGATGTTGGACACTGGAATCATAGAACCAGTGGAGGGATCTGAATGGGTAAGCCCTATGGTAGTTCAGGAGAATAAGTAGGGAGGGATAAGGATATGTGTCGATCTGAGGAAGTTAAATGATGCTTGCCTACATGACCCTTTACCTACCCCTTTCAGAGATGAGGTGTTGGAGAATGTAGGAGGCCAGGAAGCTTACTCATTCACCGATGGATTCTTAGGCTACCATCAGAACAAGATAGCCCCAGAAGACAAGTACAAGAACACTTTTGCCCCATAATGGGAGTCCTACCAGTACACAATTATGCCTTTTGGACTGAATAATGCACCAACAATATTTTCTAGCGTAGTCATAGCTCCATTCAAAGAATTCATCCACCAGTTTCTATAGGCATATCTGGATGATTGGACAGTCTACAGTCTGTTGAAAGATCATGTAGAAGTGTTGAGGCTAATGTTAGAAAGATGCAAGAAGTGTCAAATATCGCTAAACATCAAGAAGTGCATCTTTGGAACACCCTTTGGGATAATATTGGGTCATATAGTGTGCAAACAAGGCTTGTTAGTAGATCATGCCAAGGTCGCAATAATTGTTAATCTACCACCACCAAAATCAGTACGTCATTTAAGAGCAACATTGGGACATACCAGATACTACAAAAAATTCATAAAAGGGTATGCGCAGATCACTACACCAATGGAGAAACTGTTTAAAAAAGACAGCAAGTTTCAGTGGAATGAGGACTGTCAGTGAGGATTGGACACTCTAAAAGAGAATATGGTGACAACACCAATACTAGTATTCCCGAATTGGGAAAATACATTCCATGTGCATGTAGATGCATCAACTATAGCACTGGGAGCTATTTTGGTGCAGCCAGGAATAGGAGAATTGGACCATCCTATAGCATTTGCTAGCAGAAAACTGTCACAATCAGAGTAGAATTACAATACCATAGAAAGAGAAGGCCTAGCTATGGTCTATGCACTTCAGAAGTTTAGACATTAATTAATAGGTAAACATTTCAAGATGTTTACGGATCATTCAGCTCTCAAATACCTAGTCATCAAGCCAATGTTGGGGGGGAGAATTTGTAGATGGTTATTATTGTTCCAGGAATTTGACTTTGAAGTGATAGTCAAAGCAGGAAAGTTGAATGCAGGACCGTATCATTTGTCAAGGATAACCAATGGAGAGGAATCTACGAATCTAGAGGACAACTTCGTTAATGCACGGTTATTTTCAGTCCAACTAGTTGATGAATATTTTGCTGACATCATTCAATACTTGAGTACAGAAACTGTTCCACAAGAATTCAACATTGCGCAGAAGAAAAATCTGGTAGTCGGAGTTGCAGACTATCAATTGTTTGTAGGACACTTATAAAAGATGGTTGTAGACAACATCTTGAGAAGACGAGTGCTAGAACATGAAATACCTAGGATTTTAGCAGAGGCCCATGAGGGAATAGCAAGAGGACATTATGCAGGTAAAGCTACCTCGCATAAGGTATTGCGTGCAGGACTATGGTGGCCAATTGTTCATAGAGATTCAAAAGAATACTACCATAGATGTGATGTATGTCAGAGGGTTGGTAAACCCAATAGACGGGACGAGATGTCGCTAAGGCCACAAGTAATGTTGCAGGTATTCGAAAATGGGCAATAGACTTTGTGGGACCAATTAACCCACCAGTAAAGAGGTCAAGACTAAGGTATATTATCACTGTGACGGAGTACTTAACAAGATGGGCAAAAGCAACACCAGTAAAAGATTGCAACACAGAGACAACAACACACTTCTTGTTTGAACAAGTGATCACTAGATTTGGATGCCCAAGGATTTTGATGAGTGACCAAAGCACTCACTTCATTAACAGCATTATTATGGCTATGACTGAGGAATTTGAAGTTTATCATCAAAAGAGTGCACCATATCATCCTCAAGCAAATGGAACAGTGGAAGCCTTTAATACGATCCTAGAAAATGCACTGACAAAGATCTACAATGTCAACAGGGACGATTGGGACTTGAAGGTACCAACAGTATTGTGGGCATACAGGACCACTTGTAAAAATATGGCAGGGCAGACACCATTCATATTGGTGTATTGACAAGAAGCAGTGGTGCCATTAGAATTTTTGTTACCTAGTCTGCGCATAGCAACAATTACGAACATGACAGAGCGAGGCGCAGTACAAGAAAGACTAAGTCAATTGATGCTCATGGAAGAAGAGAGGATTCTAGCAGGGTTTAACCAATAGGTACAGAAATCAAGGGACAAATCTTGGCATGATAGACATATCAAAAGAAAAAGCTTCAAGGAGGGAGACCTAGTTTTAGTATATGACAGTAAATCTCTTCAACACCCAGGAAAACTCAGAATGCATTGGACCATATGAATTAAAGACTATCATAGATGGGGGAGCTGTATAGTTGAAGGATTTGGAAGGAACAGAACTCAGAGGAATGATCAATGGGACTCAACTGAAATTGTATAAGGACAATCGACCACCTAGCAATTAAAAAAAATATAAATGCACCAGACGACGAAGGACTGTGCATAGGAATAGAGGGGTTGCCGCGCCAGACACCAGAAGACAACACGTAGATAAAATAGCCTTAGTGTGACAAAAATAAAAGGTCCACATGAATCGGTGAAACAACATAGCGCGCACTTGGAAAATTTAGCGCCCAGAAAAAAGGACCAACAGTCAGAAAAAGGTAAAAATTGGAAAAATGGCAGTTACGACACGCACACACCAACTAGCAGTGTCTATCAAAATTGAATGACAAGAACTTTCGAAGCGATGATGCATTAATCACGCCAACTAGCGACATCAAGGGAATTCAATGTCAAGTACATGGGAAGCACCAATTCATTTAAACCACAGCTCGGGTAACTTCTTTGAGACTGTCGAATTCGTCAACTTGGACGAAATCCCTTCACCCAATATGGAACCAGCGAGCCCCACACCTGTGGTGGAGGAAACCCAACAAATAGCAACAGTTGGCATGGAAATCGATATGCCGGAAATGGGACAAGGCCAGTAGGCCAAGGACGCAGGCAACCCTTAGCTCCCTGAACACATTGAAGAAGCCTCGAGGCTAAATGGGTCAGTCCCAAACTAGACAGAAGCAGTCGTGCCAAGACGGTCACACACAATAACGTCAGAGCAACAACAGGAGGGTACAGTAGAAGATGTCACCAGCTGGCCAGAGCCATATGCCGAGGATAGAGCAATGGAGGTTGGAACCTCAAGTCAACCACTACAGTGAAAGGGAAAATATCCCATAGCAATATCACCGCGCAGACAGGTTGCAACAACCATTGTTTTGCCATGCATTCCGGAATGGGTGCACACCATGCCTAACCTTTTGGGGTGTGTGGAAAAACTACTATACTTGGACCACAATGTGGCCAATGTAGACAATTTTCCTGAATTCACAAGACAAGTCTACATGGACAGCATGGGTATAAGACCCTTCGGCGATCCAATTTTGCAACCAAAATAGTGGGCAGTCATACTGGCCAACACCGAGATTATAAACATGTTGGATATCCCACATTTTGGAAGGGGTCGCGATGTAAACAACTGCGTCAAGTAGTTGATGGTAGTCACCCACATAGGGTACCTATGGTTAGAAGAGCTTGTCTCAATAGACATAGAGCTCATTTCATTTATTACAGGGTTGCCATCTCGGCGAGTGAATCCCATGCAGTACCTCGAGGACAAGACAAAGGAGAAGGCACTGGTGCAAAAGATGAAGAAGACGTATGGCACAGAGAGAGGGTCATGCAGAATCATCATCAAGCGCATCAGTGACACATCAACAAGGCTAGCCACCAAACCCATGGCATGCAAATTGCTCAAGAAGTGTCGCAAGAAGGAAGTCCCTGTCGAGGTCGTCGCGGTTGTAGCACAGTGCGTAGAGGGCACTATGCTTAGCTAGGCCCCGTACTTATTAAACTTATTCTTTTAGGACTGCAAAGACGCGCAAGATCTGGGGACATAGTTTCATTACTCTTGGCCACTCATCTTGATCACCCTGATCAGATGGAGGGAGCCCAAGTACACATACTTTTGCGAGTGGACCAATTGTTGTCGCGCAACGCAATACATATCATTGGGGAGCACTTCGGACTCCAAAACCAGAAGTGCAAATGCGAGCATGTTCGTGGGGTATTACAATGACCTCTAAGAAAGCATTGCCAACACTTGGAAAATTACTCCAGAAGTGGTAGTGCAATATCGAGACATTGCCAACTTCAAAGCGACCAGGCATACCGTATGGATCCAAGCACGAAGGGATCCCGAGAAGGAAGGGCTACAACTACGATACTGCATCAAGGAAGAGGACGTAGAGATGGCCATCAAGGATTGGAAAGATGACTGGAGATTTCCAGTTCTGACTCAAGAGATGCCCACAGATAAGGAGGCTGAGGTAGGAAAAGATTAGACAACTTCCGGAGATAAAGTTGCGCTCAAGAAGCCAAAGCCAAGTCAAAAGCCGACACAACAAAAGAAAGGGGGTGTGCCAAAGAAAGGTACCCAAGCGGGAAAAAAGGACACCACCCAGGCATCGAAAGAACAAGAGAAAGGGGATGAGACAACATAAGGAACCACATCAAGTGCTACCCAAAAGGAACAAGGCTAGACCAAGAGGTTGATCATACACACTGGGGTACGCGCAAGAAGGCCAAAGCGCACAAGACATTGTCGGAATATACAATATGTTGGCTATATGTTATATTCTTTGCACGACTAGTAGTGTTTGCATTATGTCGAGCATGCAGGGGGGTTTGAGGGGAGACAATTTTTTCTGCCTCGGGAAACATGTCACGTATTTAGGTGGTTTTTTGGCACATGGTTCTTTGCCAATGGTTTTCTATTTTCGGTTACAGAATTAGGGTTGTTGACTAATCCAGTTCATTGGGTTAGGGTTTTGGATGTCGCTGGCTCCTATATGTATATTGTATTGTAAACAATAAAACACCGTGAAGGAATATAAAATATGTTGGTTTTACTGGTTTGGGTTTCCAGGGGGGAAATCTCTGTGTAATGTTTGTATTTGCCATTGTATCTTTTTTTTTCTTTTACTGAAAATATGTTTGCAATAAATATTGTACAAGGTTAAAATCTACATTTGGTATCGGAGCTTTGTTGTCTTCAAGGGGACGCCTTTGTGGTCAAGGGTTTGGCTCAGGACTGTAATAAGCCTTGTTACAGTGGGAGATATGTGGTATTGATTTTTCAAGTGAAAATAAATGGAAAGCAATTCGAAGATGGAGATAGAGAAGTTTAATGGGAAAAGTTTTGACCTGTAGAAGCTCAAGATGGAATATTTGTTGGTGGGCAGGGATTAGTGGATCGCGGTAGATCCAGGTACTGCACCTACAAGAACTTCAGCAAATGACTGGAAAAAGTTGGATCAGAAGGCAAAGAGCATAACTCGACTGTGTCTCTCAGATTCGGTATTACTGAATGTGTCAAAGGAAGCTGCAACCAAGGATTTATGGGATAAGTTGGGGAAGTTGTATCAGTCTAAGTCCCTAGTAAATAAACTATTCCTGAGAAAAAAATTGTATAACCTGAGGATGAGAGATGGAGACTCGGTGGCAGAGCATTTAAATGCCTTCAATACTGTGGTAAGTCAGTTAGTATCTGTTGAGATTAAAATTTCAGATGAAGATAAATGTATCAGTTTACTGTGTTCTTTACCAAACTTGGGGGATAGTCTGGTTGTGGCCATAGGTAGTCATACAACTTCCTTGAAGTTTGATGAAGTGGTCTCATCCTTGTTGTCGGAGGAGATGAGATGGAAGAATATGGAAGAACAGAGCATAAACGCTTTATTTACAAGAGGACGTTCCCAGGAAAGAAATAGATCTAAGTTCTCAAGTGGGAGATCTAAGTCTAAGGGTAGATCTAAATCTCCTGGAAACTTTGTAAAGGCGTGTTGGAGATGTGGAAAAGAATGGCACTACAAGAAGCAATGTAGATCCAAAGTTGAGAAAAAGAAGGGATCTGAAGAATCTCCTTCTATAGAAGAAAAAACCTCCAAGGAAGAAGGAGGGGATGTGTACTTGGCTTCTTCAAGCACACATGCAGATCATGAGGCATGGTTGGTTGACTCTGGTGCATCCTTTCATATGACTCCCCACAGGGAGTGGTTCTACAAATATGAAAGGTATGATGGAGGTAATGTTTTCTTAGGTGATGATTCGACAACCAGAATCAGAGGACGAGGAAAAGTCAAGTTGAGGCTCATAGATGGAAGGATTAGAACACTTCCCGGTGTTCTGCACATCCTGGGTTTGGCCAGAAATTTGATTTCTGTAAGCAAAATGGACGATGCAGGGGTAAAAACAATATTTGAAAAGGAAACTTGCAGAATGGTTCGAGGAGAAATGGTGTTGTTGAAGGGAGATCGGTTTGGAACTTTGTATAAGCTATAAGGAAGAACTATTAGTGATGGTTTAATAGTTCCATTGTTCCTGATATTGGAGTTGAAGAAGAAATAACTCCTACAATCTCTAGAGAAAAGGTTATGTTGTGGCATCAAAGACTAGGGCATATCGGAGAGAAGGGTCTTCGACTACTACACAGTAAAGGTATGGTTGAAGGTATGTCTAACTACTCTCTGGATTTTGATTTTTGTGAACATTGTCTATATGGAAAGAAGAATCGGGTAAGATTCCCCTCTGGTGCAATGAGGGCAGAAGGAATTTTACAGCTAGTTCACGGTGATGTTTTTGGACCTATGTCGGTCCCATCATTGGGAAAATTTGTGTACTATGTCTCATTTATAGATGACTTCTTGAGGAATACTTGGATATATTTCCTCAGGAAGAAATCCAAAGTCTTTGACAGGTTTAAAGAGTTTAAGTCTCTTGTTGAGAATCAAACAGAGAAAAGAAGTAAGGTGTTGAGGATAGATAATGGCGAAGAGTTCTACGGGAATGAATTTAAAGAAATCTGTAAGAAGTGTGATATAGCAAAGCAAAAGACTACTCCATATACACCTCAACAGAATGGAGTTGCAGAAAGGATGAACAAGACACTAATGGAAAAAGCAAGGTGCATGCTCAGTGGTGCCGGGTTAGGGAAAGAATTATGGGCAGAGGTAGTCGGTACTACATGTTACCAGGTCAACAGATCACCCTCTTCAGCGTTGGATGAAAAGACTTCACAAGAGGTATGGTCTGGTAAGGAACCTTCACTCACACATCTTAAGGTATTTGAATGTGATGCATATGTTCATGTTCCAAAGGAAAACATGAGCAAGCTAAATAAGAAGGCTAAAAAGTGTATCTTTATTAGATATAAAGATGGTCTCAAAGGTTATAATCTTTGGAACCCAGAAACTAAGAAGGTAGTGTATAGCCAAGATGTGGTATTTACAGAAATGAAGGATGATGTTACATAGGAAGTCCTACCAAGTAAGGAAGAACCAGAGAAAATAGAGTTTGATTTAAACGATGATGAATCAGACTCTACAAAAGAACATGAATCAGAAGAAGAAGATCCTCATACTCCAGTATTAAGGAGATTGGTTCGAGAAAGAGGGCTACCGGAAAGGTATACTCCATCTAACTTTCGTTCAAATTTTGCTTTGCTTATTACTGATGATGATCCTAGAACTGTCTGAGAGGCAATGGATTTAGAGGATGGAAATCTCTAGAAAAAGGCCATGTATGAAGAAATGGTAGCCTTGGATAAGAGTGAGGCTTGGGATCTAGTGGAGTTGTCAACTGGAAGAAAGCCCATTGGAAGCAAATGGGTATTTAAAAAGAAGTTGAATGCAGAAGGAAAAGTGGAGAAATACAAAGCTCGGTTAGTAGTAAAGGGTTATTCCCAGGTTGAGGGAATCGATTTTGGTGAGATTTTTTCTCCTGATGCCAAGTTAACCTCTATAATATTTATGTTATCTATTGTTGTCGCATTTGATTTTGAAGTAGAACAGATGGATGTGAAGACAACATTCCTGCATGGGGATCTGGAAGAAGAAATCTATATGAAGCAACCAGAAGGTTATGTTGTGAAGGGAAAGAAGGAGTTGGTATGCAAGATGAAAAAGTCCCTGTATGGTTTAAAATAATAACCAAGGATGTGGTATAAAAAATTTGATACTTATACGCTGGAACTTGGCTTCACAAGAAGCAAAGAGGATCACTATGTGTATTTTAAATTAATTGGTGATCATTTGATTTATTTGGTCTTGTGTGTGGATGACATGTTATTTATAGGAAACAACAATGAGATTATCCAGGATGTGAAAACTCAGTTGTCCTCTAAATTTGACATGAAGGATCTCGGTGCTTCAAATTTCATTTTGGGCATGAAAATTAAAAGAGATCAGAAAAAGAGGAAACTCTGGTTAAATCAGAGAAAATATGTCGAGACAATATTGCAGAGTTTTAATATGCAGGAATGTAAACTGTTCAAGGTTCCTATTCCTGTTGTTGTAAAGTTATCTGCGGATCAGTGTCCCAAGAAACATGAAGAGGAGGAGGACATGTCTCGTGTTCCATATGTGAGTGCAGTTGGTAGTTTGATGTATGCAATGGTCTGTACTAGACCAGACATTGCACATGTAGTGGGAGTTTTCAGCAGGTATATGTCAAAACCAGGGAAGGAGCATTGGACAACAATAAAAAGGGTTTTCAGCTATTTGCGTGGCACTGCTAGCTATGGATTTTACTATGAAGGAAGATCAGGATTGGACATAGTGGTGGATGTACATGGCTTTGTGGATGCAGACTAGACTGGAGATCTGGATCGTAGGAGATCTACAAGTGGGTATGTGTTTAACCTGTTTGGAGAAGCAATAAGTTGGATGAGCAAAAGACAGGCTATAGTGGCACTTTCAACTACATAAGTTGAATACATGGAAGCCCCTCATGCAAGTAAGGAAGCAATACGGTTACAAAGATTGTGTTTAGGTATTGAGTTGGTACAACAAGCTGTAAGGGTAGATTGTGACAGTTAGAGTGCAATTTTTCTGGCGAATAATTGGATTATCGTTCAAAGACAAAGCATATTGATATTCAATATCACTTTGTGAGAGACATGGTTGAAGAAAAGAAAGTGTTGCTAATGAAGGTGGACACTTTGAAGAATGTTGCAGATTAATTAACAAAATCTGTGAGCACTGAGAAGTTCTCTTAATGTAGTGGATCCGTGGGCATTGTTGACTATGTAACCCTACCCCCTGTATGCAAAGAAAACAACATGTGGGAGAATGTTGGGTATATGTTATATTCTTTGCACGACTAGTAGTGTATGCATTGTGCAAGGGGGGTTGAGGGGTGTAGGGGGGTGAATGCACCTCGCGTGAGAGTTCAAGGGCAACGCCGACGAGAAAAAAATTTATACCTCGAGAAATGTGTCACATATTTAGGTGTTTTTTCGACACATGGTTTCTTTGCTGATGGTTTTCTATTTTTGATTAAGGAATTAGGGTTGATGACTAATCCAGGTCATTGGTTTAGGGTTTTAGAATTCGTTGGCTCCTATATGTATATTGTATTGTAAACAATGTAACACCATGGATGAATATAGAATACGTCGGTTTTCCCAATTTGGGTTTCCAGGGGAAAAATCTCTATGTAATGTTTGTATTTGCCATTGTATATTTTTTGTTCTTTTACTGGAAATTTGTTTGCAGTAAATATTGTACAAGGTTAAAATCTACTCAATCATCGAGGACGACATGGACCTCGTGGACAAAAGGGTCCACGACCAACAGTTGAGGAGTTTGAATATGCCCAGCACCAAAGGGACTAAATCTAGGATGAGCTCGCCGACATGAGGCGGGTCCTAGAGCATATCAAAGAGCACAAAGTGTGGGCAGAGGAACAAAGTCATTCTCTGCAACATCATAAGCAGGAGTCAAGGTTGCACCGAGCGAACAGGATATGATCCAGACAATAGCACAAGTCAGCCCAACCTTCCACATCACACCCAGCATGCTGCACACAGATCAGATTGTAGGCCAGACACCCTTGAAAGATATGGTGCAAATACAGTTGCTAATTGGGCAGATACCAACCAAGGAACTATACAAACTGCAAGTCAGTGTCACGCAGGAGGTACAATCGTTTGCATGCACAAACGCAGTAGAGTTACAACACACAAAGGACAACAGAGAGGAGTTGGAGTTGGTGCTCGAGCATGTCAAGCTCAAGACTAAAGACGAGAAATATTACGCAGATAGGCTTGAGCAAGGAGTGGTTGTAGCCTATGACAAGATTCCAAGAAGTGTGCAAATAGCAGAGCCCACGACAATGCAGAAAATTGATCAGATTGTTCAAACAATTGATCAATATAGGCAGGAGATCAAGAACCTTCAGGAACAACTCATTCCTACTACTCCCCCAGAGGATAAGGAATAAAGGAAGCAGGAAGCAGTCAGATATATGGAGGAGATGGAACAACAAGTCAGCGCAGATGTCGACTTGTTTGATAGAGTAACACAGCTATGGACAAAGATGGAGAAAAATCAACAGGTCCAACACTGGGACCAGGAAGAGGAAAAGATAAGCGCAACTATCCAGGACCTCAAGCAGAGGCAAAAAATGATGAAGATCACTGAGCACCTCAAAGTAGTGCAAAACATGAAGAAGTTGCAAGCAGATCTTATAGCTACACGGACACAAAAGAAGGATCAACAAGCTCAAATGGAGCCTCTCCAAGAGCTAGCAGCGAAATTCATTGTGCAAACAGAGGAGGCTAAGAAGAGCATGGAGCAAATACAGGCAGAGTGTGCAGAAATGATCAGCGAGGAGATCAAAACGCAAGTGTTGGACGCGCTCAGAGAAAAGACTGCGTAGGGTCAAACACAAGCAATGGAACTCACAGACAAGTTCCATACTCTCGCAGGAGATGTTGAAGAAGCGCGCAAGGCATAAGTGGCTCGAGATGAGCCACATGTCAGTGTTGGTGGCATGTTGGATGCAGACTCAGTTTGGGGAAAAGGCTATTTTTGGGGAAAGAAACACAAAAGGTAAGAAAGGACATCATGAAGGAAAAGCAGCACATGCGAGGCACGCATGCAAGGGAGACCTGATGACGTTGGTGTTAGGGTTTTTGCAATGTAATGTAATGGTTGACGAGCCAAGGATATATATAAGTAGTACTTAGGAAGTAAGAGAGGGAGAAGAAGAGGAGAGACAGAGGGGAACACAGAGAGAGCAAAGGACAGAGGAAGAGTCTAGAAGTTGTAAGGTTTGTAAGAACTGTACTATTTCATAAGCTAGTGAGAAAAAGAAGCATTGAGAAACTCGATCCCAAGGGTAAGATCACAGGATGTGGAGCCTAGTGCGATCTAGTCATCCTCACAAGGATCAGAAGCCTGTAGGAATTGTAAGACCCAAGATTGTAAACATGTGCGTTGTGACATATTGTTGAGAGATAATAAAGAGCTTGAGAGCCGAATCTTTATGGACGTAGCCTAGGAGGGTGTGAACCATGGTAACACTTGCGTTATGTGGTTGAATGTATGCATCTTTGTTGTTGTTAAGTAGTGAATACTAGATGAATGAAACTAGTTAAGATATGATACTCCATATGCATGAATGACTACTTTAATCAAGAGGTTAGACTAAATAAATAAAGATCACAAGGTATAACCACAGATATCCACTCATTCCCAGGCTATAAGCACTTGAGTATTGAAGCCACCCATAGAGCTATATGGGTGAGATTGCGTAGTACACCATGTGTGTTGTGTTGCCTTCTAGTTTACCAAGAGGGTCGATAGTTTTAGAGGGATTTTGTTGGAAGCTTGTTAAATCTGGACCTGGGTCAATCTATGACAGTAAGGTAGGATCAGAGTAGATAACTGATAAACTAGAATAAACAAATAAAAGTCAACAATAGTTAATCATACGTATCATTGGTTGACAGAACCCTTTGGTAAATTATGTAGTTCATGGAATCGTAATGATAACATTCATGAAATTAATGCTCGAATACTAAGGAATGATTGAATTATTACTATCACAGTATTGAAATGGATTTTTACTATATTTTCTTAGAATTTCTCTATTTTTAGAAAAGACATAATTTCCTTCTTATAAAAATTCATAGTTTAGATCAACAGTTAATTCTCTTCACACAATTGCATTAATAAATGAGGAACTAGATCCTTACACATACAGTGCTTTATGCTTCATAAGATTACAAACCCGAGTTGATAATTTAATGCATCAAATTCCTTCAAGTGGATTTGACTGACACCCACAACATTTGTTTCCTCCACTGTATAATAACATTCTTTTATTCTTTTTTCAGGGTTTATAATATTAAAAAAAAAAAAAGGATGGGAATGAGTCTCATTTTTATATGGAAGCTAATTGTGCCACCCTTGAACATAGCACAATCTTATGACTCTTTACCTCATTATTGGGTTTAGTATGGCTTTAGAAGGCCCTTTTTCTCATTTTTGAGCATAGTCTCCTCTGTCTGGTTATTCTTCCAGTCATATGGAGCATTTGTTGATGCCTCCTCTGTCATAAACTTATCCTAGTTTATAATCAATGCTACCCAAGTCACACTTTGTGTCGTGTTTCTGTTCAAGGGAAGTCAGCTAGTGTCGACCATTTTTCAAAAACCTTGAATTTTCAAGTCAGTCTTCCCATGTCATTCAAGTACTTCTCAGTTTCACAAGTATCTTTGTATCTCACTCATGCTAGTATGGAAAGTCCCCATTGAATTCTTACGGGCGATTCTGATCTTATCGACTACGACACATTGCTATGAGAGTAAGACTTAGAGTTACACCCTGGGCCTATTTACATCATTCATATGTGACCTTGCACTCAACATATGGCAAACCATCATTGATCGCTAGTTGAGCAGTTTCCCTTGTGTTAGACATCATCAAACATTATCACACATAGGGATTGGTGCGGTACCTTGGTTGTCATTTGACCCCATTGGTGGATTCCTCATATGTGTCAGTGGTCTCCATCATTGGATACTATTCAAAGAGTCTTTGTCATGTGTTATTCCATCTAGTACATGTCGGAGTTGTACCTTGGTTTGGTCCTTTCAATCTTTTTGTTTGAGTCCTTTCAAATCTTTGGCCTTCTGCTACTCCTCATGTTGGATGATGGAGGATGCCTTAATTCCTTCCTTCCAACGGATCTTTTCCTATCGACTTCAACACATGTTGCTCTAGGACAGAGATCTAGAGTCATTTTTAGTACCTTGGGGCTTGCAGTGATCAGTGGTAGGTTCCCTCGCTATCGATAGTGGGAATACATCAGTGTCCCCTAATCGATAGATTCTATCAGGTGTTCGACATTAGATCCTTGATTCACACTTGTTAGATTGTACTAGGTACCTTGGCGTCCATTATCATTATCGGAGGGTTGTCTTGCATTTGTTAATGGTATACATTAATGACCGATAATCAAATGGTGTCTCACTATGTTCGACTCCAACACATTTATTCACATAGTGTAGACTCATACCACAGACATAT
Organism: Picea mariana; assembly: GCA_032191745.1. Taxonomy (NCBI): domain Eukaryota; kingdom Viridiplantae; phylum Streptophyta; class Pinopsida; order Pinales; family Pinaceae; genus Picea; species Picea mariana. Next base: position 200,719 of record JASDQU010241570.1, read on the forward strand.
TGTTTTAAAGACTTTGGGTGAAGTATGCACATCGCCTTTTTTGTGCTCCTACCTGACTTGTATTGATTGTACCACCCTCTTCGACATTGGTACTTGTAGAGGATCAGTTTGTTCACTCCTTTGGTTCTAGATATCCTCTATTTGATTCTGAGACATAGCTCCATTGTGTATCCATTTGTGTCTATGATCTACATTTTTGCATGGATCCACTGTGTATTTTCTAGTGCCCATGATTGCTACTACTATATATCACATGGATCCACTGTGTATATTTTTCGTGGCCATGGACATCAATTATGCTTTCATTATCCATGGATCTGCAGTGTACTTGATTTGGCGGCCATGATTACATCACACTTAAGCATGGGAGAGCCTGACTTGAGAAGAGAGTATCTCACTTATTTTTTGTAGGTACTATTCCAGGATTGGTCTTCAACTACTCCTACCCAATGGCCCCTCCACAATCTCATGACTATTTGTAACATATTTCAACCATCAATTGCTCTTCTGAACTCGCACATTAGGGGGCATCTATTATAATTTCATTTGACACCACATATGCTCATGACAACTCATTGGCCTCAATTACATCCCTTTCCTTGCTTGCAGGAACAAAATCCCCCTTTTCCTCCCTAAAAATATCTTTAAAATCCCATTTTTCTTGATGTACGTGACTATCCTTAAAGTAACTCGCGTACATGTTTAATTGGCTCAAAAAAATAATAAGTCTCGATGTTTCGGGTAGAGTTGATGGGTTCCCAGCCTCCTGTAGCTCGTTCATAACTACTCCAACTATCAAAAGGGAGTATAAGATAGAGCATTGGGATGGAGGAAAATGAGATCAAAGAGATGCACCCTTATGCTGAAATTTTCCTTATAGCCATACAAACCCCCTTTTCCCCTTGCATTTGAGATTGTCGTTTCCCCCTTGAAAACCCTTGTTTTCAAAATTAGTGTTTCCCCTTATCTTGTCATGAAGAAAGCCATTGCTTCCTTGGACCTGCTGGAACACAAAGCTTTGAAGGTAGTGTTTGTCATCTTTGGCTTTGGGTGGACTAGGAACTTGGAGCTTGGCTCTAGGACCGTGCCACAACGGTTACAGGTTGTAACCAACTTCTATCTTGTTATTAATAAAATACCTCTCATTCTCATCCATTTCTCTTTGTTGATTCATGATTTTAATGAGATTATTTTTATCTTGTTTTGAATCTTCTGTGCAAATTGAAATGATCATATCTAGTTAGTTAGGAGATAACTACCTATTTGCACTTGCATGCTTCTTTGTTTGCAAGAGTTTCAGAGCATTGCTGTGAAGGAGTTCTAGAGTGAAAGTCTTCGAGTGGGATCGACTTCAAACGTTGGGTTCCAGGCATGTTCTCTTTTCTATCATCCAAAAGTTTGTTATTACAAGTAGTTTTAATTAATTACCTAGTTAGAGTATGGGAGAAGTCTTTTAGGGCACTACTCTATTGTGCCCTGACCCATAGCCATATGACTTAGTTTTCCGTAATAATGATAACAACCATTGTGATAGTTGAATTTACAAACAGTAGGGACCAAACATTTAATGTATATCGTTACCATGTCCAAGAATTTGCAATCAAAACATATAATTACCATGACCATGACCATGAATTTACAATCAAAACAATTGCAATGTAATTAGTTCTTTAAAAAGGGCCAAAACTTGGCTCATCTGAAAAAGTTGAGTAATCAACTTTATATGGTATACAAGTATATGTCATTGGAGTGGTTAAGCTAATTTGCATTCACTATGCGTGCACCTAACTCCACCAGTCTCATGGTACCAGTGGTCTAGATTATTGTTAAAGAGATCGCAACCTATGGGAGAGAGAGAAGGAAATGATAGAACTTTGTTCATGGATGGTCTATGAGGAAGTGTATATATGGGTTTTAATTGTGTGCACAACCATCTATGCGAGTTATAGAGTTATATATAGAGGAGGAAACTCCTAAAATATATTAGGAGATAACACACGTGGAGGTGGAAAAAAGAGGGTGGGTGAGAAACGAGACATCAAACCACAATGAATAGTCAAAGATAACAAAGGTTGCACAGTGGAGTTTTATATAGAGGAGAAAACTCCTAAAATATATTAGGAGATAAGACACATGGAGGTGGAAGAAAGAGGATGGGTGAGAAAGGAGACATCAAACCACAATGAATAGTCGAAAATAACAAAGATTGCATAGTGGAATGGCGATAACTGTAAATTTCGTTACAAATTTGGTTACAAGGTCATTCAAAAAGAAATATGTGGCAACATTTCACTTCACATCCAATATATGGAATCACATGTATTTATTCCACTAACATGAATTTAATGACCTCAATGAATAGATGTCATAGTTATCTAAGATTAAAACTCCAAACTTAGGTTATCTATGTTTGGAAAAAAGTTGCATTGTGAAAGTGTTCGGTCATTCAAACTCAATACTTAGGTATAACCCAAGATTGAAAAAACTGCATTCGATCAGAGCTCAACCGAAATACATCGAAATGGTCAGCCAATCATATGTGTGATAAAAATAATTTAAATATTATGAAAAAATGATTATTTTGTTAAGCATATATACAACATTGAACAACAACAACAAAAAAATTGTAGTCAAAGGAAAACTAATGGATGGTCAATGATTAATAAAATGTTATAGTCGTGGCCTTCGATAGGGACTAATACAACATAATTCTTATTATAACCAGAGGATGGGGGTTTTCATGAGACAACCATCTTGCAAAAATACAATCTAAGCTAATGTGTAATAGAATGATGTACAAGGTGTTGGTATGGGGGCAATATTGAAATGACTAATACATAGGTTTACATACTTGTTATAGTGTTAGTGTGATTAAACATTATTATTATGGTATATTTTGTTATGTTAATATGTGTATAAAGTTAATTGTTTTTAACTTGAATGTTCTCAAGGAATGATTGTTACCCCCCCATCCCATTTTTTTCTATAAATAACATGTTGAGATTTTAACACATATCTCTAATTTGTGATCAAATTCCAAAAAAAAGAGTACTTATTCTAATTGTAAAAATATTCAAATTTATAAGAATTTTATATAGTTTCTATAAAATTTGGGCTATTTCTCACGTAAAAAAAATGATTATAAACTATATGAATGAAATAAAAAGTTGGAAAGCACATAAAATCTCTAATGTTAATATGTGTATAAAGTTAATTGTTCTTAACTTGAAAGGTTTGGAGGAATGATTGTTGTCCTCCCATCCCATTTTTTTTCTATAAATAACATGTTGAGATTTTAACACATATCTCTAATTTGTGATCAAATTAGATTAAAAAATTAGAAGATACACATCAAAGGGGAACTTCCCATTAATTTTAACACATATATTTTATTCTAATTTTAATGCAACGGAAAAAAAAAATCTCTAAGCGGAGGTTTCTCTCGCCTTCTATCGTCTATCCACAACGAACCACTAATTGCCACGTATGTGTGTTTGTTTAATGAATCAACAAGTGTCAAGTGCCCATGCATGATGCAACTTCGTTAGGGTTGCCCGGGTCAGATGTCCACAGTCCTGGTAGCGTTGTGATGGCAATCCAAAGGGGGTTTCATGATATCACCGAGCTCCATCGTGACCCGTGGGTGGAATCACTTGTTCTGAACCCAATATTTCAACACCCGACGGAATTCAGTCTTGTAGGGGGTATATCGCGGGTGGAAGAGGTGGAATGGGACCCCATTTCTCTGCCTCTATCTCTCTCTCTGGTTGGCCATGTCTTAGGGTTGCGGGAGTTGGAGCAGGTTGTCGTGCTCTATTTCCCTATGCCACGAGGAGATCGAGCAGTTGCCACTGCCGATGCTAAAGTTCTGAATAACAGAAGATATAGAAATCCTCTGGGAAACTATGATGAATCAAGGCAAGACCCAACTCTCTCACTACTGGGCTCCTAAGCCATCGAACCCTCGTTGACAGTCCTAGATACCAAAAGAAGCTTGGACCCCTCTAACAGAGAACTTTGATTGTGATACTTTTTGGCATGAATTGTGCACAAGGAAAATTAGAAGTGAACCCACGAACAAAATGCAGACAATTAAATAATAACTTTAATTCTAATTGTCAATTGTCAATTGTCGTCTCGATTTGTAGTGCTTTCCAACTTTTTCACAAGTTCATATAGTTTATAATATTTTTTTTACGTGAGAAATAGCCCAAATTTTATAGAAACTATATAAAATTCTTAAAAATTTGAATATTTTTACAATTAGAATAAGTACTAGGTTTTTTTGGAATTCGATCACAAATTAGAGATATGTGTTAAAATCTCAACATGTTATTTATAGAAAAAAAATGGGATGGGAGGATAAAAATCATTCTTCGAGACCATTCAAGTTAAAAATAATTAACTTTATACACGGTATTTATTTATGTGAGATTAACTAGATACTGGACCTTACAACAATACTTTGTTAAAATAGTTGGTTTTCCATAGCATACTAATATTTTGAAAAACCAATTCCATATAACCATATCTACTTCATAATTCTACACAGAGACCAAAGATTTAGCATTCTTTGGATCAAATGTCACTCGGAGGAAGTTTAATGATGTTCTTTAACTTCTACATCCAACTATATGCTTCAACAAAGCTTACTCTGAAAATTCAGGACACTTATTCTCAGATTTAAGCTCTGCATACAGTAAAGAAACGTTGCATAATATTTCACATTGAAAACCACATAAAATATATTTCGGATATGAATTTATTAACAGTTCAAGCATCTGCGGTGTCCAATAGTGTTAATTTGTGGAAACCTCTGATATTGTCGCAAAGTCGAGTCGCATTTGATAAATAGGTATCTTCATTGCCTCGGGTGAAGAGGTCACAAACACATCCTTCATCCCATGACATTTAAGATTTGATTTTCCCTTGTCACGTCTGCCCCTGTAATCCGATCTGATCAGATTTTATCTGCTCTATTTTTTAGCCTTGAAGGTTTACCATATCCGAACTTATCGGATTTTTCTCACCAACTTTGGCATTTGCATTGCCCTCAACCTACTATAAATAGGTGTATAGTGGATATCTGTAAGCCATTCTCATCATGCAGAGATGTTTCTCTACATAAGACATCTCACTGTAAATCAGATTTCACATGTTTCTCTTAATTACCAAAGTGAAGACATCTCACTCTAAATCATATTTCACAGGTTGCAATTAATTACCGGAGTGAAGACATCTCATTGTAAATCAAGTTTCTCTTAGTTGGAAGAGTTAAGACCCCTTCTTGTCAAAGTGGCCACCGATTTTTTGTTAAAAGAAATGATTGTTATCCTCCCATCCCATTTTTTTCTATAAATAACATGTTGAGATTTTAACACATATATCTAATTCGTGATCAAATTCCAAAAAAACCTAGTACTTATTTCACTTTGTAGTTCTGTGAAATAAGTGAACGATGAGAAAATTAGGGCAAATTTCATACTTTGAAAGCATAAGGATAGACTGATGATTAAAGACTAAGGAGACGTTAGAAAATTTGCTCATTCAAGCTAAAAAGAAACCAGTCGATGGTAATTGTGTCTCTGGAACTTGCAAAGGGAAAAAATTGTGGGAGCAATTGAAGAAAAATTGGTGAAATTTGCATGCAGAAAGAAAATTTGGGGAAAACCGGGGAAGTTTCCAGGCAGAAAGAAACTTTGAGCAAAATATGGTTACTTCATTACTGGAACGGACAAAATATGCTGTGAATATTAAATTTCTGATAGAGATAGCTAGAAAAATAGTATGAAATGGGAGACTTACGATCTCTATGACTTGAAAGTGACCTGAAAAATGTAAGCCTTCATCCCTGGAGAAGTAAAAGGGATAAAATATGGAAAGTTGACTTCACCTGTGCCGAGAAAACCAACATAGGCGAGTAATTTTCCAACCTCACCTTCTTGTTGGGTACATCTAGTAAGAATACTGACTTGGGTACATCAAGGAAGAAAACCGACTTAGGAAGGTAGCATGTTAACCTCACCTTACATGCTTATTGGTTACATCGAGGAAAAAAGGTCAAATACGTGTCATGTTTTGATATGCTATGGACATACGACGAAAGGTTGAGGAGAACTCTCCCTTAAAATATTGCCACTTATGATTGATTGTGATCATCACCTGTCTCTGTCTATCTTGCTACCTGTCCCTATCGCCAACCTCTGTCTATCTTGCTGCCTCTTTCCTCTTGGTCACACATTTCCGATGGGACCATCACACTTGGGGTTCCACATGTCTCTTTCCTCTTGTGGTCATCGCCTCCTATATGTTGCTCATTATGCTTTTGATGCAGACCCCCACCTCCTCCTGGGGCTCGCTCGACCTCCCAGTCTAGGATCATTTGAATTTGGAGCCAAATCATCTCTTGAATCCCTGTTGGATCCCTTCCTAATACATACAAGTCCTCTAAATCTTCATCCAGGTCCAATAAAACCCCACGAGCGCTTTTATTCTAAGCCCCTTTGCCTTTAAATTTCAATGTCGGGCCCTAGCCCCTTTCTTCAGCCAACTCCTCATGTGACCGCGGGCTATGACCAGGTGCTAACCCAAAAGGCACTAATTTTAAACTCTGGGCACTTCGGGCTTTGGGAGTTCCAACCAACCCACTTTCCAATTCCTCCGAACTCGCGAACGGGTAAAGTCTTGAACAAATACGGGGACCAACAGTCCACAATGCCCTCTATGATCGATGACTCACGATGACTCCGGGAATTCAGGCTTTGGGAGTTCCCCCTGCTCTAATGCTTCAAATTTGCAAAGTGTCAAACGTTGAATTGGCAGATCGGACGACTGTCTTCGCATCATAGATCGATGGTTCACACTTACTCTCGGCTCTGGGACTTAAGAGGTTCTCGCCACTCCAAATTTCCAATCCCTCATAGAGCGCTCCCTCCAAGTGTGTTGTTTGCTGACGTGTTTGATGAGGTGGAGCGATGCTCCTGCATCATACTCCCACACTGGCAAAAAATCATGATCTCCTACTCATGGCTCCCATGTTGCTACTGTCAAGATCCTCCAGGATCCCAAACTCCATTATGGAGTTATCCATCTGCTCCTCTGCCCTGTTGCTCTTACTGTTGTCCTGCTGCTGCAGGATCTCCTCTATTCAGCTTCTCTCTGCTATTGGTTGCCTTCTTTGTTGCTTCCAAAATCAAACTCCTTATCTCCTCTATCTCTATGTCCAGATGATCTATTGGATGGCTCTTCTCATGCATCCTGCTCTACTGCTGCATCTCCTCTTCTTTTTTATCGAAGGGCAGATCATCCTGATCCCCCATGTTGACTTTTGTTGGCCCTTGACTAGGTTTTGAGGAAACATTGGTCATGCTTGACCATTTTTGGGACTTCGATATGCTGGTCGAAGACGAATCACCCAGGCGAAGCAAAGATCACGAGATCTCTCCATTTTTGTGGGCTTTTTGGGGCTTTTAGGGTTTATGTAATGGGTATGGGATGTCGGCCCATGGGTTTACCCATGCTTAGGCCCCTTTTTGTACTGTATAAATAAGTAGTTGAGTGATGTAAGAGGAGTTCAATCTATGTGATTGTAGTTCTAATCGGCTTTGTGCAAGAACCTGTGAAGGTTGTTAAGTGTGAATAGTTGTGAATGCTTTGTGCATACTATATGTCAGACTTAAAGAGCTAAGTGCAAGTGGTTGTAGTTGGCTTTGTTCCTTGACCTAATCCAGGGAAGGAGGATCTGGCGAGGTGTGCAAAAATCTCTTGTCCTTTGCGGAGTTGGATCTGTGGCTTGGTGCATGTAAGAAGATTGGAAGAAGCTAATAAAGAAGAAGAAGAGTTGGTGGACGTAGCCCCACACTGGGGTGAGCCACATATATCATGTGTTGATGTGCTTTGTGCAATGTTATTCATGGTGTTTATGCTTATGCTTGCTTAGTGAACTATTCTTGGTGTATGATAGATAGATCTATGATTGCTTAGTGCTTTATGATGTGAATGAATGTTAGATCTGAACTGATGCTAAGTGCTTAGAGGTGTTGATCTGCTTACTACATCATTGTTCTGTATTTAGGTTTTAATCTGCGAAGTGAATAAGAATCATAATTTAATACATTTTATTGGCTAAAGTGCTATGTTAAGTATTGTAATCACATATATATGTCCCAGCTAGGTTGTAGACACTTGAGTCTTGCAACCCCCCCCTGCCTCTACCTCCGGTGAGACTTCATCTGCTTCGCAGGTGTTGTCGAAAGGGTCGGTAGTTAGAGTTTTGTTGGTGCGTTGTTTAAGCGTTAAACCTTGGGTCTACCCCTGTGCCAATAAATGGTTCCGTTGTCGGGACCTAAAACTGTGATTGCTGGGAACTGAAGAAAAGAGAAAGCTCTGTGCGTAGATCTGTTGATGTAGTATGCAATATTCTACCTGACTTGTGAAGCTCTGTGCTAAAAGAGAAGCCCGATCTGAAGAAAAGAGGTAATATCTTAAAGCTTTGTGCTCTGGTAAAGGTAAGATAAGTGGAAATTTTTGCTTCGAAAGTATGGATCTAGGTATGTTTGATAGATTTTGTCCTAGTATGAAAACTAGGGCACAGCTAGAAGAAAGAAGATTTTATCTGAATAGATGTGATAGAAATAGTGAAAGATATGTTATTCCTATGCATAGAAAGAATTTTTGGACTAATAAGTGGATGTAGGACCCTAGAAATAATTTTTTACAGGTCCATCATTGTGATCCTAGTGCGCAGTATAGGAAAGGTTGGGGATCATTTAAAAGAAAGAGAGGATTGACACTATGCTATAACTGCAGAAGACCGGGACATCTTGCTAAGGAATGCTCTGGTGTAGGTCCTACTTGTCTTTATTGTAAAGTTGTTGATCATGAGGTTTTGGATTGCCCTAAAATGATTGCTAAAGTTGAAAAGATGAACCTGAGACAAGAAAACCATGAGGAAGGTCAAGAAGCTAAGGACATGTTAGAGAATCAAAGACTATATTATTACAGATGAGAGAAACACTGAAGGATCACAGAGACATCAGTTTATTAGAGATCTTAAAAGAGAAGGAGTGCATAGAAACAAGAATCAGAGACTTCGACATAGACTATGTTCTGGATGAGGAAACGCAGGTGAATATCATGCCAGAAAGCACTTTGAAAATTTTGGGAAAGCCTGCTATGATTCCTTCATTAGGAGGAATAGGATTGTTAAAAGGAAAGATGATAACCCTATGTGGAAGACTTACTCATGTACCTATGATTTCCCATGGAGCATCGATCGACGAAGACTTTGAAGTCATTAAGTTTGTGGAGAACAACGCCCCTTTTTCACTTTTGTTAGGAAAAACTTGGATTAAGAAAGATCGGATCCAAAGAAAATAAGAGGAGATAGCCACAGAACAGAAAAAGCAAGAATTAAGGGACTTCATAGCCAAGAAAATAGAGTGACTAGAACAATAACAAGAGGACAAGTTGAAGCAACTAAGGGCCAGAGACTTAGCTGTTGAAGTTGAAAGAACGCAGGAAGGCTTGAAAAACCTGTCCATACAGGATAGAAGAACAACTACCCCATAAATAGTAAGCGAAGAGGTATTACATTTGAAACCTTTGAAAGACCCTCAACAGTGCAAAGTTACTACACTAAGGGAAGAAAAGAATACAAATGGAAAGAGGAATCCAGAAACTCGGATCATAGGGAAGAAGGCTAGTAAGAAGAAAGCAAAGTTAGAAAGACTACAAGAGGTTCCAGTGAAGACTTCACAGGAAGCAGGCTTGTAGAACTTGAACATCGTCGGAATAGTAAACCAACGTAGAATGGCACTTCGCCACGACGAAGCTATATGACCGTTGGAGGCGTCCCGACTGTTAGAATGATGCTCTGAAATGGTTAGAAACACATTTATTGCGGAAAAGATTGCCATGAGACCATTAAGACTGCGGCATAACGGATGGAATCGTATTGATTAAGGCATTTTGACCCATTGGAGGAATCCATTACGATGTTGTTTATTTAATCTGTCGCATGTTGCACCGAGACCACTTTTGCAAACTGAGATATTCGAGCTAATAGAGACATGATTGCCTACCACGTTGTGTTGTCTAGACCTTGCCATTGAGTTGATTACCTTGAGTATTTGTTCGCCTACCCGAGTTATTTGCTTACGAGTGCGCATGTCGGGCGAACGTAGCACAGTAGAGAAGTTTGTGAAGGAGATCCTCATAGACCTTATGGCTGAGAAAGTTATGTCCGCAGAAATACAGGCCTCATCAACGGGAGGATTGTAAGCATCCCTCTCAACTAGACATTGATCTGAGCCATCCGGAACTGCGACATAGAAGAGAAGCAAGCATCGCGATGATCTGGCGAACACAAAGCAGATCCCGTCGGTCTTGCCCAACTACATCCCGCCTTTGGCTGGCGCGATTATTCGTGACAGCATCCCAAGATATTTTGAGTACACACTCATCACAACGTACCTCCCAAAATGGATACGCACAGTAGGACAACAGTTGGGACTGATCCCATCTCTAAAGATAAGTGATTTTAACCTCGATGATAGGAAGAATCATGCGATGCTCACACCGCATTGCTACCTGACGAAAACAACTGGGAAGAAGCCTAAGATAGTTCCCCATCCATGGATCAAGGAGATCGCGAGGTCAACGACCCTGAATGTCATGAAGATCCCCCACTTCGGCCGACATCAGAAGTGAACGTGTGCGTTAAACTCCTCCTGTCGCGCTTCCATGGCAGGTACTTATGGTTGGATAGGCGTATCACTGTGGATCCAGCGTTGATCCACCTCATTACTGGATTAAGCATGCAGGGACCAGACCCTCAGAAATTCTACCCTAGGAAAACGTTAGATCTCTCCTTGGCATAGTGCATCAAGGAGGCGTATGGCAATGTGGAGAAGGGGAAGCGAGGCTACAAGGTAGCCTCCATCCAGGATGGTGCACTGCGCCTAGCTTGTCAACTAATCATTGGCAAGCTCATCAGAAAGAACAGGCCAACACAAGTCACAAGCTTCGTAGTCGACCTTGCAGGGAAGTGTGTCGAAGGGATGCAGATGAACTGGGCGAGCTATCTCGTCAATGAGTTGGAGAAGGACTGTTGCGAAGTGAAGGACCAAGGTTATGAATTCCACTTCAGTTGGTTGTTGATTCTTATAACATTTGTCGCTTGGGAGATGCCAGAGGGAGTGACATTCACTGAAGTCGAGCCATCAGAACCACTGGCCACAAGGTTCACCACTTTGTGGTATTCGAGCGACATGGTGAAGCAATGGCAATCAAATGCGGTGTTCCACGCTTACTACCTACAACTCGCGCACGCCATTGAGTCATTCCCTCGAATGACTCTGAATGCCTTGCATACTTACATACCACTAGCGAAGTTCTGCACAGACCACCACTTTATCTACATCACTGCACGCAAGGATGAAAGTAAAGAGGAGCTGCAGTCATATTATAAGTTGACCGAGGAAGACCTAGAAGAGATCACTAAAGAATGGCCAGTTGAATTCCTTGTACCGGTCGGAAATGCAGAACTATCCGACCCCGACCTCATCGGAAGTCTTGCAGTTACCCGAACGGAGTATGATGGACCAAGCAGCGCTAAGAAAAAGAAGAAGAAGGAGGAAGTGTAAGACATAGACAGTTAAGAGACTACGCCTTGCATTAGAGGAAACTACGCCTGACTCACCTGCAGGAGGAGAAGGCGACGAAGTAAACCGAGAGGAGGAAGTGGAAGAAGACAAGCAAGAAAAGGGAGAAGTAACACCACCAAAGGCTCCCCTTACAGAGGCAGAGACATCAAAGAAAATGAAGGTTTCTTCAAAGAAACCCTCAGCACGAAAGAAATCCCGAGCCAACAAGCCCAAGTCACAGAATGTGCTCACAGTGGATGATGTTGACCTCATCATCGCAGCTGTAGAAAATGCTTCGGAGGGTATCTTGCAGTGACATGAAGCAAAGCAGGAGACGATGTATGACATAATCGAGGCAGAGCTGAAGGGGGTACAACAAGCCATCTATTCGAGCTACGCAGTGTCTACTGCACCATCGTCATCAAAAGGTATAGAATTGGGGGATGAGCCCACCCAATTGTGATGGATAACAAATGCCACAGACACTCAACTAGTCCAGGAGGAAAAAGAACAGGCCACAGAGGCCTTGAAGCAAGCAAAGGAGGAAGCCCTNTAATCGAGGCAGAGCTGAAGGGGGTACAACAAGCCATCTATTCGAGCTGCGCAGTGTCTACTGCACCATCGTCATCAAAAGGTATAGAATTGGGGGATGAGCCCACCCAATTGTGATGGATAACAAATGCCACAGACACTCAACTAGTCCAGGAGGAAAAAGAACAGGCCACAGAGGCCTTGAAGCAAGCAAAGGAGGAAGCCCTAAAGCAACTTTGAGTTGTGCAGTAAGAGAAAGATGACATCAGAGCGAAGTTCAAGGAGGAAAGAGAGAAAATCCAGAAAAAGAAAGACCAGCTGCTCGTAGAGCAGACTGTGGTTAGAGAGGCAGTCACTAGAGAACTTCACTCTATGCTGGGCTTGGCCCAGATAGATGAAGAGACAACAGAGAGCCAAGTGGGGAAGCTCGTTGAAGCCATTCAACAACTTCAAGCAAGAGTAGCAGAGCTAGAGCTTCAAGCAGTGCCTAACACTCCGCGGGAAGTATGAGATGAAAGGGAAGACACTGCCAGGATCATAGTAGAAAGAATCAGGGCGTTGGCCACAGAATGTAAGCAACTCAATGACCAAAGTGCACAGACCTACGAGGGCCTTGCCGAAGACGTGGAGCTGAGGAGATTGGAGGCAAAGCAACAAGCTTCCACCATGCAAGAACAGTTGTAATTGCTTACAATAGTAGAGAAGATGAAGAGCTCGCATGAGTAGCTCGCAGTTCAGCAGCAGGGCACTACCATCCAAAGCCGAGTTATGGAGGTGACCCAGAGACTCCAATCGATGCAGGATGAAGCTTGCACACTTTTTGAAGAGATTGAGGGACAAGAATCACAGTTGGAACAGGTGGTCGTAACAATAGAAAAATGCATGGAAGGGCCTATCAACGAGCAAGTAATCTAGGAGTTTGTCAAGTAGGAGGCTTTGGCGAAGAAGCAAGTCGAGGCAGCTCGAGCTAAGATTGAGGCCTTCAAAGCAATGTTGCCCAGATCAGAGTGACTCGAGACAAGTCACGGATGAGTGTTGGGGGGCTGTTGGCCCTTGACCAGGTTTTGAGGAAACACTGGTCATGCTTGACCATTTTTGGGACTTCGACAGGCTGGTCGAAGTTGAAGCAGCCAGGCGAAGCAAAGATCGCGGGATTTCGCCCTTTTGCGGGCTTTTTGGGTTTATGTAACGGGTATGGGATGTCGGCCCATGGGTTTACCCATGCTTAGGCCCCTTTTGTAATGTATAAAGAAGTAGCTGAGCGATGTAAGAGGAGTTCAATCTGTGTGATTGTAGTTCTGATCGGCTTTGTGCAAGAACCTGTGAAGGTTGCTAAGTGTGAATAGTTGTGAATGCTTTGTGCATACTGTATGTCAGACTTGCAGAGCTAAGTGCAAGTGGTTGTAGTTGGTTTTGTGCCTTTACCTAATCCGGGGAAGGAGGATTTGGCGAGGTGCATGCAGATCTCCTGTCCTTTGCGGAGTTGGATCTGTGGCTTGGTGCATGTAAGAAGATTGGAGAAAGCTAATAAAGAAGAAGAAGAGTTGGTGGACGTAGCCCCACACTGAGGTCAACCACATATATCATGTGTCGATGTGCTTTGTGGAATGTTATTCATGGTGTTTATGCTTATGCTTGCTTAATGAACTATTCTTGGTGTATGATAGATAGATCTATGATTGCTTAGTGCTTTATGATGTGAATGAATGTTAGATCTGAACTGATGATAAGTGCTTAGAGGTGTTGTTCTGTATTTAGGGTTTAATTTGTGAAGTGAATAAGAATCATAATTTAATACATGTTATTGGCGAAAGTGCTATGTTAAG
>JASDQU010241570.1:222111-244474 GCA_032191745.1 Picea mariana
CAGACTCAGATTGGGCAGGATGTGTCAGTGACAGGAAAAGCACTTCAGGGTGCTGCTTCGGATTGGGATCAACAGTTGTGTCTTGGTTCAGTCAGAAGCAGAAGTTAGTGGCTTTGAGTTCAGCAGAGGCTGAGTATATGGCAGCTAGTCAGGCTAGTTGTGAGGCCCTTTGGCTTCGCAAGATGCTGGTGGGATTGTTCGGTGTGCAGTTGAGGCCTACCATGATTTACTGTGATAATCAAAGTTGCATCAAACTCTCAGAGAATCCAGTTTTTCATGACCGGTCTAAGCATATCGAGATTCGGTATCACTTCATCCGTGATTATGTTCAGAGAGGAGCTGTGGAGCTACAGTACATATCTACAGATGAGCAGGTTGCAGACATACTCACCAAGGCATTGAACAGAGGCAAGTTTGTATTTTTCAGGGACAAGCTTGGAGTGGCGAGTAACACTTTCCTCGTTATGAGGGAGTGTTAAATTTTTAATTAAAATAAAGTATCAAGGCAAGTGTTTCTCTTCCCTAGGCGCCTAAGGGGGAGAAAGTGCCTAATGTGGGTCCTAGTCAAATTAACTTGTGAGATGCAAATTAAAAGATAACTTTATGACTAAAGTGAGGGTGAGTGAAGAGACACCTAATCTCAGCCACCCATCTAATCTAATCTCAACTGTTAGATTAAAAAACCCCTCACCTTCCCTCATGAGGTCGATTAGGGCAAGAGGGCGCACCCATTGTGGGTAGTTCATTCATTTCTTGTTGAGAGAGCAAGAGAGAGCTGGGAGAGGTCGAGCTTGAGAAGAGAGACAACATTTGCTGAAGGAGAGCACGCATCCCAAGGCAAAGAGCAGCACGGATTTCGAGGCAACAGGGAACAAGGAAGAACAGGCCGTACCGTACGGATTTCTGAAGGCCGTACAGTAATAAATGTGCACAAAAATCGAGTTGGACAGCAGTTGTGTTTTTTGAGAGTATTGGTACGCCTTTCAAGGCTGCCGTACAACATTAAATTGGCACACAAATCGAGGAAGGAGCTGGGCACACTTTTCTGTGTGAGAAAAGTCCATCCAGTCCGTACGGACCTACACAGAAATCGAGGGCCGTACCACAGAAAATTCTGGGTGCGTTTTCAAGGTGCTGGCACGTTTTTCAAGGCATTTTTCCTGCTGGGTTTTCCGTATAGTCTTGGCAGAATTTTGGGCACAAATTTTGAGACAGTCCGTATAGCATTAATTGCTGGGACAGCCGTACAGTTGTATGGATTTCTGGTTCAGAAATCGAGGAGCAAAGCTACTGGAATGTCCAAATAAGTTTGTGTAAATTTCTGAAGATGAATATGCTGTAAAAGAAATTTCGCAGAAGCTCAATAATAATAAAAAGCCTTCTCTCACTGGTTTTCCCCTTGTGGGTTTTTCCAGGGTCGAAGTTAGACCGAAAATTCTTGTGTCTAAATTTTTTGAGTTTTGCATACTGCTGATATTTTATTTCTGCGTTGAAAACGATGTTCAGAATCCTCATGTTTCAGTTCTGAAGTTTATTTTCTGCTAAGTTTTTTTTATATGCTGAAACTGGGTTTGGGCATTTAACTTTGGCTGAAAAATCAGCGAGACTGAAACTGGGTTGGGGTCTGAAATTTTAACAGTCAAGAGGGGGTCCATAATGGCAAAACATGTTCACATGAGTCTCATAATGACCTATAAACTTTATCATCACTACATAAGAGGGTACATCAACAATGTGGTCATGTCCATCTTCATAGGCACTCCTAGGTCTCATGGACCATCCCGGGAGAGAGGAAGAGGATCACACATCAACACATCTTGGTATTTCACCAAGATCTGTTGCCCCAGAACACATCTGGGGGCCCTAGAACACATCTAGGGTCTTATCCACCAAGGTACAAGACCAAGGATCAACCCATGCATTAAGCAAGGGTTCCCTGGAACACATCCAGGGGCCCTAGAACACATCTAAGGACTTATATCAACCACCAAGGAACACATCCAATGATCAATCCAAGCACTAGGCAAGGATTCCCTAGAACACATCCAGGTGCCCTAGAGCACATCTAGGGACTTACTGCTTGGTCCAAGACCAAGAACCCCAGTCATATACTGGTGGCCCTCACTAGGGTCTTTTTCCATGGCTCTCACTGCTTGGTTTCATACCAAGAAACCCAGAAGTGTGCTGGGGGCTCTAGTCCTCAACTAGGGTCTTCAACCATCCATCAGGAGAATGGCTCATGCAACCACACTAATTTCAACAATAATAACACAGATTTGCACACTATCCTCCAAGAAACCCTTGTAAAATATGTCTAATAAAGCCCAAAAAGTCAAGGGTAAACTTATCTTGCGGTAGGGAAATTCCCAAGTGTCAAAATCTCCAAGATCTACTAGCTTAAAACATACAGAATTGAAGAACTAAGCTAGGGTATGATTTTTATAATAAGATGAATGATTTAATTTTAGAAATAGTTGGTTGAAGAAATTGAGGGAAAACTTTACCTCTTTTTACCTTTTATATGGCTCTTGGTTTGAGCGATTGTGATCCCACAAGTTCAAGATTGGCCTTGGATTTCTAGTTGATTGGGTTTGAAGTCGAAGGATTATCGTCCCCGATACTAGAAATTTTAAAAGAGATAGGTTGCTCCTTGGATTTGCTAGGAAAGCTCCTTGATGGATGCTCTCCAAGACAATCAATCGACTTGGGTCAAAGTGACAAACAACCGCTTAGTTGAAGCTACTTCCAAGGAAGCTGGTCCAAGAACTTGGGTTGTTTCACTAGGCACCCACAAGGAAATGGAAGGTGTTATCACATAAAGTTGTCAAGGGTCATAGCAAGTCGCCCAAGTCTTTCGCTTGCACAAGAAACAACCATGAGCACAAAGCATGGCTTTCAGAGCAGTCTGTTTTGAGCTAACATACAAGCAGCGAGCGGATTTATTTTTCAACGACGTAGATCCCAGGAGTAGTTTTGATCAACGACTCTCATGCATTCAAAATGTCAAAGTTGCATGAGGTTTAACGACCAGGCAGAAGCCTTGGAGTTGCAGATCAAGCGCCACATGTCCCTCCAGATCGAACGGTCATAATTTACTTCGGGCTTCGGGAGTTTCGGCTTCCCCACTCTTGTTTTCCTCCGAAGTAATTTCTCCTGAAGTTGCAGATCAGGTGCCACGAGTCCTCCAGAGCGGACGATCAAGATTCACTTCGGGACTTCGGGCTTTGGGAGTTTCGACTTCCCCACTCTTGTTTTCCTCTGAAGTGATTTCTTCTGAAGTCCACAGATCTCTGCCGCATGTCCTCCTCAGAGAAATGGTCACGATTTACTTCGGGACTTCGAGACTTTTGCCTTTCGGGACTTTCCCTCCCGTTTTCCTCCGAAGTAATTTCTCCCGAAGTCCATAGATCTCTGACGCGTGTCCTCCTCAGATCGATAGTCATTGCTCATTTCGAAGCTCCAACATTCATTTCAGGTCGCCATGTCACCTGGGCCCGTAATTACCAGATTTATGCCAGCTCTATATGTTCGAAATGCCAAAGAACTTGGCACCCATCAGTTTTGACATATGGTGCCCTCATCAGTCGTGACATGTGGCATCCATCTGGTGCCGGCACGTGGCAATCATTCCCGGCCATTTGGTTGCGTCATTCGCTCATTTCCACGTGACATGTGTCATCCCTCTTTTCATGACACGTCAACATAGTGACGCCAGACCACTACGTCAACATCGTGAGATCGTCCTCCAGGAGGTATTATTGTTCAGCGTCAAAAGTCCCCGAGCGCTAAAAGTAGTGCCATCTCTAAGCGCAGTTAGAAGGATCCTAGTGTTGGCAGGCAGTTAAACTTTAGCGAGGGCGATAAATTAGCAGAGGTGCCCAGATCGCGGATCGCAACTAGATCAACGACCACGCTTCATTGCGGGGACGCAACTTGCTCGAGCGTTAAAATCCTTGAGCGGTCCCGCAATCGAAACCGTGGTATAGCGAAAGTGCTACGTGGCGGGAGGTGGTGAATTGCGGGCTCAAAAGCGATGTGGATCCAAACCGCCTTTGACGGCCCCACAATCACGTGCTTATATAACCTCAAATTCAAGAGCAACACGTGGTCGCCCCCTAATCGTCCAGCCGTGCCTTGATTCCAAGGAGGATTCAGTTAATGAAAAAGGACCGGTAGCTGAAACCTCAGCTCAGTCTATAAATGGGAAACTTGGAAGCTATGGCCGAGGAGACAGAACTGTCAGCCCGAGGTACCACGATGGACGATTTCTTCTTGCAGGCCCATGTTGATCCGAACTTGCGTATGACAGGAGGAAACACACACAGTCTGACAGAAGGATGCGTAGATGAAAGCTTTGAATGGATGGCCAGATCACACTCCTGGCAGTTGTGAACTGATCTGATTATAAATAAATTAGTTTGAGATTTTGTAAAGGGGGGGTTTTCAGAGGCTGGAGAGCCGAGAGAGTTTTAGGAGTAGGGCTCTGTATTTTTCAGTTTGTAGGCCCCAGGGTTTGGATTGTAAATATTATGTTATTGAAGATTCCTTTGAGTTGTTTTTATCAGACTGTCTTCTTAGTTTACATGCTGTTCTGTTTTTTTTCTCTGGATGTAATCTCTCTGATCTATGGATTCCTGAGGCGGTAGAGAATCTGCTGTCATCTTGCCCATCTTTCATGGTTCATCGCTAGACGCTTGTTGTTTCTTCTTGTTTGGATGTAATCTCTCTGATCTATGGATTCCTGAGGCGGTAGAGGATTTGCTGTCATCTTGCCCATGTTTCATAGTTTATCACTCAGACACATTCTGTCTTCTTTCTCCTCATCACCACATAAATCCTTTTGTCTGATAGGCAGTTTAAATGCCTTCATTATTCACGATACTTATGACTCTATAGCCCAACGGTCCAAATTGATCTGCAATTACTTCTGTTATCTTTTCCTTTCCCTGCAATCTTACTAATCCTCCTACTCAAACCATTTCAATACATTTACATTTTGATGGGTACTGGACTTATCCTCTTGCAGTCTGAGGGTGACTCTCAGTGCTAACATTAATGGCACCATTGTCGGGGATGAAAGTGAAGATATCTTCCCTGGGAGAACGACAATGAAAAGATCCAGTTTTAGATGGTGAATTGAAGCTGGACACATTGTTTTGACTGCTCATCTTTCACCATGGTGACTCCATTGTTCGAAAATCTATTGTCGACTCCACTGGTTTGAAATGGACAAGATTTTAGATCAGAGGTATGCTTTCTGTGATTTTTCAAGGATAGTTGGTTTCCTTAATCCAGAGCCTAGTAGAGATGAATGGGAATGTAGCCTTCCTAAATTTCGAGGAGAAGAGTGGGAGTTACTAGCTGAACATTTGCTGGATTGATTTATACTATTTGTACCTTGGATAGAGTGGATGGAAATGAGATGTTTCTTTGCTTCCATGTTATATCAGATTTGCAAAATACACTAAAAACGCAGAAAACATTTTTATATTTTTATAATAAGATGAATGATTTAATTTTAGAAATAGTTGGTTGAAGAAATTGAGAGAAAACTTTACCTCTTTTTACCTTTTAGATGGCTCTTGGTTTGAGCGATTGTGATCCCACAAGTTCAAGATCGGCCTTGGATTTCTAGTTGATTGGGTTTGGAGTCGAAGGATTATCGTCCCCAATACTAGAAATTTTAAAAGAGATAGGCTGCTCCTTGGATTTGCTAGGAAAGCTCCTTGATGGATGGTCTCCAAGACAATCAATCGACTTGGTTCAAAGTGACAAACAATCGCTTAGTTGAAGCTATTTCCAAGGAAGTTGGTCCAACAACTTGGGTTGTTTCACTAGGCACCCACAAGGAAATGGAAGGGACGAAGAGTCTAGTTCCTTTCCTCCACGTGACTATGTAGCCCCTAAATGGATCGATTAATCACCTCTTGCAATTATCTTGAGAAACCTGTTAAAGCACAATAAGAATATTCTTGGCCAAGAAAAACAAGCATTACAATAGACAATCCACAGTGACATAAGAGAATTGACTTCAAAATTATGGCATTATGATCTCACAAAGTTTCCAACAACATCAAATGAGAGGAGGGGCTAGCCTTATATAGTTTTTATTGTAACGACTAGTCTCTACCTCCCTCATAAAATAATAATTTTCTTGGTTTTCTCATCCACAATTTGTTGTGTTATCGCACGGGGTGTAGCTTGGGAAAAGCCCAACCCAAGTCACAAAGGTGAAACAACTATGAGAGTACCTACCCACTGTCACCTTAGATAGACACTCCTCTCACTTTAGTGATGATAGAATCACCACAAGGAGGAATCTAGTACAAGATATCAGAAATAAAGTTAGCAATGACTAGTCAAACTTCCAATGATTAAAGCAAGACTTTGGTTGTGATTAGTGGCTGTTATGTGATGTTATCAACAAGTTTTTATGACAACAAAGTGGCTATAGCAAACAATTGCTACAACAACAAGATCTAACCGCAAAAATCAACAAGTAAACCGTCCAAATGATAGCCAATATTTAGTAAAACAATAATCTAGGTTCACAAGTAAATTTCAGCGGTAGAATAGTGAACAAAGATTGAAAGAAAGATGCTTTTGCAACAACCTTAATGGCTGTAGCATACAACGTGAGTGGGCCTAATGGTTAAGAACATGTGTTTCCTCCTAAGAGGTCACAAGTTCAAATCCAGAGGGGGGTAGGGTATGTATACCTCCGTAGACTTTACCAGTCAAATCGCTGGGCGGAGGGGGTCCCTTGTCCCACAAACAAGGGGGTCTCATACACCAATTTGGTGTGGCTTGGCCGTGATCTTAAAAATATATTATTATTATTATTATTAATTTATAACAACAGAGATAATTACTTGGCTAAAGAAGATGCCCTTAGGGCACAATAATGCTTATAACATATAGAAAATAATCCAATTTGAACAATTGCAATATCTCGTAAATTCACGTATACCAATGCAAGAATATTACATCTCCAATGCAACTTAGACTAGTGCCAAATCAATTGGGTTATGGAGTCTCTTGTGTAGGAGCTAGTTTTGTTACTTCTCTAGGGGTATAAGCCCTTTTACTCCCTAGAGCAAACAAAACTAGCAAGGTAAATCTAGGAGGGTGTAAGCCCTGTTACTCCTCTCAGCAACCTTTGCAAAAATATAGCTTATCCAAAGATAACAAGGTAGACTTGATGGACGGTGTATGCCCTTATACTCTTCCAAGGGTCTAGACAAATCAATGCTTGAAACAAGAAGAGACCAAACAATAAATGAATAAATTCCTTACCAATTCCAATAATAACATGAAGAAACCCATCAAGTATATTCCATGAATCTTGCTAGGTCATTCTCTTCAAGAATGAGGCCAATCCTATACTTCCAGGCACAAAAGTTTTCCATTCCTTCTAACTTGTCAACAAGCTTAATGCTAGGAAAATGACCGAAAAATGAAAGTGCTGAAAATAAAAAACTGAACTTACCAGGAGGTGCGCTTGGCTGAGGCGAGCTGCCTGGTGTGTGTGGATCTGAGAAAATCCAACTTTTGCTCCTTCAAATCTGATCTGCGGATTTCTGGACTGGTGCGTCTGGTACCTCTGGTACTCTGGTACTTCTGGTACTTTGTGAAACTAGGGTTTCACTTTTCGGGAGATCCAACCACTAAAAAGGTGTGTTGATGATGCCAAATTGATCCTTAGGGGAGGGCGCAACTTTCTAGATAGTTTTAGGGCTGAAAAGCTTCACTTTTGAAAAACCCTAATTTGCAGGTACGACAACAATGACGTTTTTCTCTTGCGAAAGATGCTTCCTTCAGCTTGGCTCTGAAACTATGTTAATGTTTAAGCCATTATTATAGATGTTTGCATTTCATTAGATAACAATAGCATAATCCAAGATCACTGAGAAATACACAATCACAAGAGACAACATTTATCCTGGGAAACCCTCTAGGGGAAGAAAACCCAGCAAAACTTCCTTAATATAGATAGCCAATACAATGCCAAGAGATCTCTTATGCTAATACAAAAAGTCCTCTCCTAGATATGTGCCACTCTCTCTCTTCTTTGCCGGTAACAGATCAGAACTTGTCTCTCAAACTGAGCAAGTGAGTTGTGTCTAAGTGAGGCGCTAGCCTCCTTTATTTATACAAGTCTGGCACATGTGAAGTGCCTCTTCACTGGCAGGGCCGACTTCTCAAACTGGGTGGGTAAACCCACCTTTATTATATTTCTGGGTCTCTTTATTAACTGCTGGGGCTGACTTCTCTTTATAAACATGGGATAAAATCCATTTTTAGAACAATTAACCATTGAAGATGTTCACATGAGAGGTTTGCTCCACCAAGAGAGAGATTGTATGGCCTTGGAGAAGGTGCGGTTTGGTGGAGAAAGTCCAACGTTACTTTTTAGGGACAATTTACCCTTGAAGAATGAGCAAAATGGTTATATTTTGTCCACATTTGACCTCTCTTTACTCCAATGACTAGTTTGACTATTCAAATCTATGAATGAGGCGGTATGATTTGTCCCAAAGGGGATGATTTGTTCTTTTAGTGACTTAATTAATTATTTTGCTTGGAAAGAGAGCATCTTTGACTTGCTAGAAATTCTACCAAGGCTAATAGACCACAATGTTCCTCTTTTTTGACCATTCAACTTGGGATATGTGCTCAACGTCTCTCTTAGAAGAATGGGACGATTTTCCTTTGGGAGGCTCTATCTCCTTTAATACTTCATCAATCCAAAATTTGCAATATGGGTTTTACTCGTAAAATTTTTCTGATCATTTTGAGCCCATTTTGAGGCAGTCCACTACATTGGGATCCGTGGACTGCCTCAAAAAATGTGCGGTGCACCTTCCAGAGATATTCTACAATCTTAGTGGTGAACCCTACGTCCTCAAGGACTACTGTGAGATCTCGAAGGACATCTTCATATGTCTTATAATTTGGGCGCCAATACTCAATAAATCTGCCAATGTGATCATATGAGAGAAGATATTCCCTCTGGCTTGCAACAATCCTAAACCCAATTTCGCACTTCCAAGGGCATGCAAGATATAAATAACTTTATTCGTATGTCCTCGTGCTGTGGTTTTGTTTTCTGTAGGTACTCAAGGAACTCTATAATATGAATAACAACATAACCCTTGAACATTGGATGGTCTTCCAACCATCTGGCATCAATATCAAACTCATTTGGGTATCTAGGAATGTTCTCAAAATCAATAGAAGGATATCTTTCATGGTCATCCCAAGGTGCCATGGTTCCATCACTCGAGAGTATGCAAAGTTGAGAGCAGGATGACACCTAGGAATATATCAGTGAAGTCGCTAGATGATCCCCCTTGGATCATCAAAGGAAGGTGAGGGAACTACCCTCAATGGAGTTGCTAGGTAAACTTGAGAGATAAGGGCTTCGGGGAAAGTTTACCAAAAGATATGTTGTTGAGGAGAATGACTCAATCCTCCCCGACAACAATGCCAAAATGTTATCGTAGGATTTGTACTTGTGCAAAGCCCCAATGCAAGTCCTCAAATTTGCGTAACTGTAGGAAATCCTACAGCTGTCACCTTAGTAAGAAATCCCCTCGTTTTAGTGATGGAGGAGGTCCACCACAGGGGAGGCTTCCCCGGTGACCTCAAGGGATCAAAGTAACAAGTTTGTTAGCCAAGCCTACCACCCCCTCTCTTGATCACCTAAGTCAAGGTTTAGGTCAAGGAGAAATAAGAAGTAATAAGATGGTTTGAGTACTTGCCCAGAACAAGAACACTTATAGCATATAGATAATGATTTCCAAGTACAAGCATGCAAATAATACTTCTTTAAGACACTAGACAGTGAAAATTACTATGGCTGTTATGAAATTGCAGCAAGATAACAGTTTATAACAAAAAGTACAAGTTTCTAACAACAACAATAAAAAGAGATTAGAATTGCATCAATTGACAAGGGAAATTTAGCACATATCCAATAGATTAATATCCAATTGTTTCAAGCAATTTCTAAGCATGTTATACCACTATTAGAACAATGTATGCAACAAATTAGACTATGTTAAGATGGCTGTAGCAAACTTTTGCTACAACAAGAAGCTTTTTAGTCAATTAGCTTAAGTTAGTGTTGGTAAAGTTAGTAAGAAGCTTGAGAAAATTAAAATAGAGAGTTTGTTGATCACTTTCACCATAAGAGAGCTTAAAAATTAGTGCCTTTGAGGGCTATGGAGTCCACCACTATTAGAACAATGTATGCAGCAAAGTAGAGTATGTTAAGATGGCTGTAGCAAACTTTTGCAACAACAACAAGCTTATAAGTCAATTAGCTTAAGTTAGTGTTAGTAAAGTTAGTAGGAAGCTTGAGAGAATTAAAATAGAGAGTTTGTTGATCACTTTCACCATAAGAGAGCTTAAAGATTAGTGCCTTTGAGGGCCATGGAGTCTTTACAAGAACAATACAATAAGTTTTGGAGATGAAGCTAGGAAAGACTAAGAGGGTAGGGCTTAAACTCTAAGGTGCTAGCACATTAGGGCCTTAGGGTTTAAGCCTTAAGGAGAAGGATTGCTAGAGTGCAAGCACTTTTGGGCTCTAACAACCTTTTCTCACTTCTTAGGTACTTCAATTAGGTCACAATCAAGAGTCTAGGGTCAAAATCCTAAAGTGCTAGCACTTTAGGGCTTTAGGAGTCTAACCCTAGTTAGGATTTCTTCATAAATTTTGGAGAAGATTAACCTTGTGAGAGGAGGAAGCACTTATGCTCCTCTCTTAGGGTTTTACCAAGCAAGACGTCTAGCATGAACAAGTAAAATTCACCATGAAACATTAATAGTATGAAATAAACTTTGCAGAAATTTACTTACTTCACCAAGATACCACAAGATTAAGAGGGATGACCCATTTAATTTGCCCTTACATTATACCAAAATACAAATTTACATGAAATAAAACCCTAGAAGGGTGGCATCATGCCCTATAAGGGTGACGTAGGCTCTGTAAGTGCAACGTCAAGCATGAAGGAGGGAGACATTGGGCCTCCAAAGGCCATGTGTCATGCTCTCATGTGCCAAAGGGTCATGTCATGGGTCTCCTCCTGTCAAGCCACCTCCAGAACCATCTCATTCATCAAACCCTACCCCCCCAAGGTGACATCAAGGGCTAAGAAGTGACGTCCTAGGTCTCTAAAGGCCAATGTCCAAGTGGAGAAGGGTGCAATCTCATCCTCTAGTGATACCCAAGTGCCTCCAAAGGCAATGTCCTCCACTCTCAAAGTGTAATGCTCATCATCAAGGTTACCCATACGTGGGACATGGCGTCCATCCTATGGGCAAGGTCTTGTAGAGACAAACAAGTACGCCCTCCAAGGGTCCACAAGTCACATGAATCATGCCAAGTAAGCCACATTTAATACAAGAACAATCGAAACATGTGCATCAAATCCTCCCTTTTCAAATTAAATAAATGCTCAAAGACCTTATAAGTTTTGCCAAATTTAGGTTTGGGAGGGGTGTCATGGTGCCCTAGTGGGTAGGCCAATCCCCAAGTCAAGGAATGTTTCCCAAGGAGACACTATCTAGATCATGTGACGAGTATGAGGTAGATTTGGGAAGATTTTTGGGCATGGGGTTCTTGACAAATCAGGGGTTCATATTGTCTCATTTATGGTTGCCTTTGTTGAGGGTGTGCTACATCCTTGAGTTCCCTTTATTTGTAATGCAATTTTTTCCAAGCCCTTTATTTTCCTTTTTATTAAGTTCGAAAATTGAGTGCTATGCGCAATGGAAAGAAAAAGAGTACCACAATGCCACTCGAAGTTGGAACACATTGAG
Organism: Picea mariana; assembly: GCA_032191745.1. Lineage (NCBI taxonomy): Eukaryota > Viridiplantae > Streptophyta > Pinopsida > Pinales > Pinaceae > Picea > Picea mariana. Next base: position 233,941 of record JASDQU010241570.1, read on the forward strand.
TGCCATATGCACTGGAAATTAAAAGACACCTCAATGCATTCCCCCATCAAGCGAGACATCATTTATTCATTTTTTTAATTAAAAGTCCTTTATTCATTTAGAGAAGCGTTTCACGACTCTCAGGACTTTAGGGCGAGCATTTATGTATGATGTGAACTACAACAACTCTGGGCCTTCAACTCCTTCTTCCCATGAAATGAGGTACAAGCCCTTCTTGGGGTCAATGCACCCAAAAACCCAAAGATGAGGAAACAAAGGAGAAGAAGTGTGGAAAGTGGTAAGTACGAGTGGGGATTCGTATGATGACCCTTCGAGGAACCCCCCATTTGCAACCCTTTTCCCTAGGGTGACCAACTTACTAGGATACCATGTCAACCACCAAGGTGAAATTAGGCAAAACGTATAATTTCCAAGCAAACGTTCCATAATCGAGAAAGGACTCTTCGCAAGATGCTCAAATGCTTCAAATATTAAAGTGACACTTACCATGAGACCAAACTTATTACCTCATGAAGCAAGACTTGCCATCTCTTGGGAGCCAAGCCGATGTAGTGGATACTGCTTTGCTGAAATGATGATGGTGAACTGTGGTGAAATAGAGGGGCTTTGCAGGTTGTGCTATGCATTGGGCTCTCGACACTCCATGTATGTTACCTGCAGGCCTCGAGACATCATCTCCTTGGTTACCCGTAGGTTGTGGGGGGTAACACACCATCACACCATGCGCCTTAAATGAATCCATTCACCTTCTTTGACTTATTAAAACCTAAGTCACCGCATTCTGTGCATTTCTTCCTTGAAACTCAAAAATTCGTTGAATCTAAAGGCATTTCGAACAAATTTGACCTCAGTGCGACGAATCTGAAGTCGAACTCGAACTCGTTCTCGAACCCAAACTCCAAGGCAAATAAATTTTGATGGAAAATCATGGGTTTGTTTAAATTCAACCTTGGAATTCAATAAAGTAAAAAAAAATGTAAGCCGCTTGCCCTGCGTGGTTTTCGTTTCCCTCAAGGCTTGAACCGCTTGTTGGTTTTGTAGCTTTGAGAGGTATTCCCACTAGAGGCCAAGGTGCCAGACATGTGGGAATTTTTCGTTGGCACCAGTTTTGCCTTTCGTTTCGTCAAAATCGACCTAGAAATGAGGCTAGGGCCTCGTGGGCAAGATGATGGGTCTTGTGGGCTTGTGATGGGGTTCCACACCCACAAGAAGAGATTAAAATATTCTAATTTAATGTTGACTTGTGAAAGGAATCTTTGACACACCCTTTTGGACTTGTATAAACAAAGGACAAGTCATTGTGACATTAGATCATTGTGCATGATGGAGATAACATAAGTGAGTTGCATTTGTGCTAGGAGCTTGGAAATTTCAGCAAGGAAATTCTGCAATTGTGAGGCAAATCTGGCCTAGGGTTTGGAGGTGATTTTCTGTTTCTGTCTCAAGCCAAGGAAGGCATCTTTTCCAACTAAAGGAGGCACACGTGTGAGAAAAGAGAAGAGAAGCAGCGCACATGTGAGGAGAAATGTATAGGCTGCACGTGTGAGGCATCCTTACAGCCACACGTGCGAGGAGAATCAATCGTACAACAGTTGCACGTGCAAAGGAAATTCAGGCTGCACGTGCAAGGGCTCTTGGGCAGGTGGAACAGTCCATACTGCTGACATCAGTATGTCGTACAGTGGCAACAACAGATTTTGCCAGGCAGAGGTGATTTCCGGGTATTTGCGGAGTTTGTATTTTTGCTGATTTTACTGTTTTTGAGGAGGACAAGGTTGCCTTGAATTTTGGTCAAAGTGTGTTGACTAGGAGGGCTGGTTTTGCCATCAGATTTTCTGAATTAGATAAAATTTATAGAACATAAATTTGTCTTAGTTGTGTTGATGATCCATCTTTGATCTTTTATGTTTTTGTTGCATATAATTTTTCAGTCAAAATTTTCAGTGTAAAATTGTTCAGTGATAACAGCTAGGGTTTGACTGTTAGCTCACTAGGTAGCAATTTTCAGATCTGAAAATTGGTCACATAGAGTGCATATGTGAAAATTGACATGGTATCAGAGCTTGGGATTTGAAGAGAAGAGGATCATCTTGAGAAACAATTTTGGCTACAACACTGGAAGAGTGTTGTTCTTGTCTTGGTCTTTGTTCTTGTTCCGAGTAGGTCAAGATGGTGAACACATTGAAGGTTGAGGACAGGTTGGAAGGGTAAACCAACTTCTGGGCTTGGAAGACAAGGGTTCTCCTCTTGTTGGAAGAAAATGACCTCGGGCAGGTCAAGATGGTGAACACATTGAAGGTTGAGGACAGGTTGGAAGGGTAAACCAACTTTCGCGCTTGGAAGGCAAGGGTTCTCCTCTTGTTGGAAGAAAATGACCTCAAGAAGTATGTTGAGAGTGTGGTTGCAGATCCTATCGATCCACAGGAGTTGACAACACACATGAAGAAAGAAGTGAAGGCGAAGCGGGTGTTGCTAGAATCTGTGAAGGATCACTTGATCCCCCACATTGTTGAGAAGACAACTGCCAAGAATGTGTATGATGCCTTGGTGGAACCAAAATAAGAATACAGGGAGGATTCTACACTTGAAGCACCAACTTTAGATTATTAGGATGACTAGTGAAGACACAGTGGTCAACTATCTTATGAAGATTACTTAGATCTGAGATCAACTTGCAACCATTGGTGATACAGTGCAAGATGCTGAGTTGTTGAATGTGGCCTTGAGAGGTCTTCCTAGGTTTTGGGAACCATTCGTGCAGGGGATATGTGCATGAGAGACATCACCCACTTTTGATAGGATATGGACTGATTGTATCCAAGAGGAAACCTGATTGGTGTCCAGGGAGAATATGGATGGTATGGTGAAGAGTAGCAATGATGAGAACCAAGCCCTTGTAGTCAGCACTAGGAGGGGCAAAAGAGGTTCTCCAGATAGAAGAAGTCCGCCAGGAAGAATAGCTTCTCCCGAGAGAGAAGTATCCCCAAAGCTGAGACAGAAGAAAGATCTTAGCAAGATCAGATGCTTTGAGTGTCACGACTGTTGAAATTAATGCAGCTAGAAGAGCCATTATCCGGAGGATGGAAAAGACCCTAGTTGTGAACTAGGGCCCCCAACACACTCCTGGGGTTTCTTGGTATGAGAGTAAGAAGTGAGAGCCATGGCAAAAGACCCTAGTGAGGGTCCCCAGTATATGACTGGGGTTCTTGGTCTTGGACCAAGCAGTAAGTCCCTAGATGTGTCTAGGGTCCCTCGATGTGTTCCAGGGAATGCTTGCCCGATGCTTGGATTGATTCTTGGAGATGCTCCTTGGTGGTTGATATAAGTCCCTAGATGTGTCTAGGGCCCTTGGATGTGTTCCAGGGAATCCTTGCTCGGTGCTTGGATTGATCCTTGGTGGTTGATATAAGTCCCTAGATGTGTCTAGGGCCCCTGGATGTGTTTTAGGGAATCCTTGCCCGATGCTTGGATTGATACTTGGATATGTTCCTTGGCGGTTGATGTAGGTGATTAACTTCTTGTGTGATGCGGCCTCTTCTGTTGGTGATTCAACTTCATATATGAGTTTTGTCATTGGCTTGGTGCTACTTCTAGTTGACTGCTGATGTGTAAAGGGAAGTGGCTCCTTCTCCCTGACTACCAGATTTGTCCTTCTGAGCCGTAAGGCCTCCCTTGTTGTCATCTGAGCAGAGGCCACTTCTCTTGGGCTATCGGATCTGTTCTAAAGGCCCACAGACCTGAGTACAGGTGCCGTGGCCTCCTTTGTGGTCTGTCTCTCTACTATATGAAGGCTGCGACCTCTCCTCCTAGCTGCTGAGTGCTGAACTGAGGTCCCCGTGAGGGTTTTCTCTTGCTGTTCAGTGTTGTCTCCCTGCTGTGTGAAGGCTGTGGCTTCTTCTACTAGTTGCCACGTGTTTCTACTACTTGTTGCCCCATGTGTTGGGGTCTTTATCAAGTGCTGCCTTCCTTTTCAGTTATGGAGGGTTTGATATGGACTATTTTGCCTTGGAGGGTTTGCTTTTTGATATGGAGGGTTTGCTGTGGAGAGTTTGCTGTCTTAGTTTTTGGAGTTCTTGCTGTCCCTTATTGTGGGGTACTTGCTGCAGTTGTCTTGTGATGGTCTTTACCTTAGCAAAATTGTTTCTAAGTCCTTATGACAGAGATCAAAACCTAGAGGTTTGATCCATGAGCCTAAAACTATTTTTGAGCATATTCTAAAGGTTTACATCCACACATGTGATAGGTACATCTTTCATAGATCAGGAGGTAAGCTTGAGGTTTGTCTTTTCACTTAGAAATTTTGTTTATACTCGGAATTTAATTCAGATCTGCTTATATCTTTGCTTAAATATGCTGATCTAAAGTTGTATTAGTGAACATAACTTAAAAGAATGTCACTGTGTTACTTTTTCCCTAAAACCTAACAATGACTTTGGCCACGATGCTTTACAGTGTCCACTTCTGAGGGGAAGAGGAAGAAGGCAACAAACATCAACAATAATGGTTGAAGAAGTTGCAGACAAGTTCTAAAGGGAGATCTTGTTGGTCTCCAGCCTTTCAGGAGCAGTCTCTAGCAGGGAGACTTGGTTGGTGGACAACAAAGCATCTTGCCATATGACAGGTGCACGAGAGTTTTTTGACACTCTCACAAAGACTGGCTCAGACTTGTGTGTGGAGCTTGGTATGAGAGCCAAGCATTCAGTACGAGGATCTGGTACAATATTATTTCAATTGGAGTAAGGAGAGATATTGAGGGTGTCAAATGTGTTGTGGGTGCCAGAACTCAGGAGGAGTGTCTTCTCAGTCTTGGAGATTGAGAAGAAGGGCTATCATGTATTGTTTCGAGACGGACAGGTACTGCTTGTGCCCATACAGTCTAGCTTCAGATCAACGGTGGTTCTTGGAGTTAGGAAGGGCAACCTATATAGGATGAGGGGCCAACCTATGGGTGCTATGGCCAACAGGAGTACAGATACAGAGGAGGAGGAGTAGGTAGCTCCACGAGTAGCGAGGCAGGTGGCCTCACCAGCAGTACCGACTCTGAGGGAGTCAATGCTCAAGATCCAGAAGGGAGGAGCATCCTCCCAGGACTGTGCAGAGGGCAATGGACATGGAGCAGACAACCCCAGAGGTTGTGCAAACTCAGAGGGAGTCAAGTTTCAGAAGAAGCATGCAGTCTCAGAGTGAGCCCGATCTCAGGGAGAATCAGTTGGCTTAGAGGGAGAGATGGTCATCCAGAGGGAGTTCCCCCTTAGGTTTAGATGGGAGAGAGACATCTTCCAGGATTGGCAGACAGGTTTCATTGGTTGAGGATGTCAGACAGGAGATGTAGGAGTAGGAGGCTTCTGAGAGATGTGTACCTTCCATGGAGGATCCAATTGACTCAACAAGCTTTGCTACAGTGATAGAGGAGGGAGCTAGTCAGGAGATAGGATTTGCTTCTGTCACAGAGGGAGTAGCCAGTGAGGTAGCTTGGACAACAGGATTTTCTTCAATGATCGAGGGTGTGACCAGTCAGACGAATTTTGCCTTAGTGACGGAGGATGCGACTAGTCAGACAGATTTTTCCTCAGTGATCGAGGATGTGGCCAGTCAGACAGACTGGACAACATGTTTTGCTCCAGTGATCGTGGATGCAGCTAGTCAGACATACTTGACAACATGACTTTTGCCCGTGATAGAGTTCACAGACCCATTTTCCACAGTGACAGAGGGAGTAACTAGTCTAGACTACTGGAGTACAGATGAAGTGGCAAATTCAGAGCTATATCTACTGCGTGCGATAATGGTGCATCCAGATGTTAGAGCATGGGATACCTTCCTCGTTAAGAGGGAGTGTTGATTCTGTAGCTTCGGGAGGTATTCCCACTAGAGGCTAAGGTGCCAGGCATGTGGGAATTTTCGTTGGCACCAGTTTTGCCTTTCTTTTCATCAAAATCGGCCTAGAAATGAGGATAGGGACTTGTGGGCAAGATGATAGGTCTTGTGGGCTTGTGATGGGGTTTCCAATGTTGTATATCTCGCTGATATATCAGATATATCGCCGAGATATAGAGGGGGCCGGTATTTTGTTTGGAAAATGTCGTGACATATCCGACATATTGAATGTGTTGCGACATATTCTGAAAATATCGCGAGTCAATGGGAAATATCGGCTTGCTGGCTAAAAAGGAGGAAAAAGTGCGCGTGAAGGGGTTTTAACGGCCACGGGTTGTTTTTTCACTCATTGTTTCATTTCTAAGGTGTGAGAGAGCTAGAGAGGTGTGAGGGAAGTCATTCTACATATCCAAGGAGGAGAAAGCCAAGGATCTTGTTGCCATTAACGAAGAGATCATGAAGTGGGGATTCATCATTCAATCATTCAAACCATCAAGATTTCCAGGTATGATCCAAAACGCTTTTCTTTCATTTGTTTGAAGTTTGAACTTTGTTTTTCTAGAGTTAAGCTAGGATTTGCAATGTGCATCTTGTTGTTGTTTTTGAATGGAAGATTCAATCATTCTACATTCATCTAGCTCTCATTATTTAACCTTTGCATTATCATGTGTTTATTTTGGTTTTATTTTGTGCCATAGGTTTAATATTTTCACCTAAACAAAATGCCGAAGGCATTGGATCCAATGTGTGTGTATGGTGAACCAATAGAACTTCCCAATAGACAAATATTGACATGCAATCTTTGCGGCAAAAGAATTTATGGAGGAATTAGTCTCTTGAAGTACCACCTTGCCAAAATCACTGGGTTTGATGTGGATATTTGTCTAAATAGTAGCCCATAAATTATGCGTATTGCAAACCAATCACACATTGATATGGTACCCAACGCCTTAATGACTTGGTATGTGTCTACTACAATCTAAGGTTGTGGGTGAAACAACTTGACAAAGAACTCGACATAGAGGCCATTTCATTGGATGACATTGACACCACTAGTCAGTGGAGGGTGGAGATTCAAGAGCTTGAGATGGAGGAGGCACCTGAGTGGTTGGAGGAGGAGCATGCAGATGATTTGAGGGAGGAGGCGACAACAGAGGAGGAGGAGGAGGACGATGTTCCACTTCCAGTGGATACAGAGGCCGAGGAGGAGATTGGATTTCTAGTGGATCCAATGCCACCACCACCTCCACGGAGAGCCATACCTGAAGTTGGACTTGGGTCCGTTGGGACTGGGAGGAGGCAACACACTTTTCCTTCCACCTCGTTCCCGTCACTTACCACCTTAGATGGAGCATCTGGAGCAGTTGGAGCTTCCACTCCAAGCTCATCTCGAGTACCTCCATGACCACCTACTGCTTCCAGAGGAAAAGTGGTGCCCTTTACCCGTAAAAGGGCTAGAGCGGCACAACCTAGAGGGAATCAATGATTTGGATTCCTATGATCTATCATTTTCGTTTTATTATGTACTATTTAGTATCTAGATGCCTCATGATGATTCATCTCATGAGATACATTTATTTTGATCATTTGAAGTGATTTTGTATCTACTATCATCCTATCAGGAACATGTTTTAGAATTTTCAGTTTAGTAATGATATGTGACCACTTGACATCTTATGCATCTTATTCATTAGTTGTATTTTCATATTTATGTAGCAATGTGTTTATTTGATGTTTTTGTTGCTTTACATGTTTAAAAAATTGAAAAAAATGAGTGTTTTTGTATTTTTTTGAGGTCTTATGACATTTTTCCGATATTTTCCGCCGATGTCGCTGATAAGTTACATTCCGGACCCTCGCGGATACTTTCCCTTAGACGATATATACAGCATTGAGGGTTCCACACCCACAAGAGGAGATTAAAATATTCTAATTTAATGTTGACTTGTAGAAGGGCTCTTTGACACACCCTTTTGGACTTGAAATAAATGACAAGTCATTGTGACATTAGATCATTGCGCATGATGGAGATAGCATAAGTGAGGTGCACTTGTGCTAGGAGCTTGGAAATTTCAGCAAGGAAATTCTGCAATTGTGAGGCAAATCTGGCCTAGGGTTTGGAGGTGATTCTCTGTTTTTGTCTCAAGCCAAGGAAGTCATCTTTTCCAGCCAAAGGTGGCACACATGTGAGAAAAGAGAAGAGAAGCAACGCACATGTGAGGAGAAAGGTACAAGCCGCACGTGTGAGGCATCCGTACAGCCACACGTGTGAGGAGAATCAGCTGTATAACAACCACATGTGTGAAGGAAATTCAGGCCGCATGTGTGAGGTACTGCAGGCTGCACGTGCGAGGGTTCTTGGGCAGGTGTAGCAGTCCGTACTGTTGGCGTCAGCAGGCCGTACAGTGGTAGCAACAGATTTTGCCAGGCAGAGGTGATTTCCGTGTATTTTCCGAGTTTGTATTTTTGCCGATTTTACTGTTTTTGAGGAAGACAAGGTTGTCCTGAACTTTGGTCAAAGTGTGTTGACCAGGAGGGCTGGTTTTGCCCTCAGATTTTCAGAATTGGATAAAATTTACAGAACAGAAATTTGTCTTAGTTGTGTTGATGATCCATCTCTGATCTTTTATGATTCCGCTGCATATAATTTTTAGTCAAAAAATTCAGTGTAAAATTGTTTAGTGATAACAGCTAGGGTTTGGCTGTTAGCTCACTAGGTAGAAATTTTCAGATCTGAAAATAGGTCACATAGAGTGCATATGTGAAAATTGACACCGCTCGATGCTAGACTCTAGTTTTCATTCCAGTTTCCTCCACATAGACTTCAAATCCCGACGCTAGTTTTCTTTCTTTGCTTGACATCGATGCTCGAAAATTTTCTGCCCTGGTTATACTCGTTGAGCTACACAGATTATATACAATACCCTGCTTAGTTTTGTTTTTGCAGATTTGGGTGCGACCTTAATTCCATTGGGAGAAACACTCCATATGACTCTTGGAGTCCTGCTTGCCCAAAGAGAAATCATATGCATTGCTCGAAGTGAAATAGGAATGCGGCTGCAGTGGAAATCGGAATGCCAGTACACGACCTCCGCCTTGAATCAGGATTTGCCCATTCGTGCATGCACCCACATTATAACATATAAGCTTAGATATAAATTAGTAACATATGATTAGGTTATGAATAAATATAAATTTAATATCTATACATAAAATTTAATTTATGTATATATAATTTATATAATATATAATTAAATTTTATAATTTCTATTATTCATAGAACTTATATTAATAAAATTGTATAATTATAAAATAAATTAATTTAAATTTTATAATTTCTATTATTCATAGAACTTATATTAATAAAATTATATAATTCTAAAATAAATTAATTTAAATTATATATATTCTCGAATTTAATGTATATATATTTTTATGTTATGGCATGCTATTTTTTTTATTATGTTTTTAATAAGTATATTAAATTTTATAACATAAATCTTTTAATTTTCTAATTTTATAGTCTGTCGAACTTAATGCGAATTTTATTACCAAAATATTTATTGTTCATTGTTTGTAGAATTGCCGAACTCAAACTTGAACCATGTGACTTAGATTAAACCCAATCATTAAATGCATGTAAGAGGTTGGTGGGAAAGTCCTCTCACCAATTTACGGTAGCATGGGCTGAGTACAATCATTATGGGAATTGTAAGAGTCCTACATTCATGTAGTCAGAAGTAATGTCAGCTATCAGGTCACCAATCCTCTCATTCCATTGACTCTATCATTTGTTCCAGCTCTCTCGTGTTCATGCTCTATGCTGTTCATACTGTGTTCTCCTTTGCTATCTATGGGAAATCTGGAAATTGACTTGAATCAGTGCCATTAAAGGGAAAAATTGCAGGCATTTTTGATGAAAGAATGATGGCTGTAGGTGAGCATGGAGGCTAGGCAGGTTAGGAAACTTTCACCCACTGCATTTGCTGCTGTTTGGATGCTTGAGAGCCAAGTATTGTTTTGGCAGGGAATTTTCAGAAAGCATACAGCAGATTGGCCTTTTTTGCACACTGAAGAGCATTGTAAGGGGAGGGTACTTTGAGGGACTGTTGAGCAGAGGAAGGGTAGGCCTTCCTTGTGTTGTGTGGGGCAGTGGGAGAGAGGTCCTTTGTTGTTGATGGATGGATGAGATGCCTGTAATGCTCTGTGGTGAGCAGGTTGGCTGAGCATGAGAGAAAATGGGTTGGGATGAGAGAGAGAGAATCCTGTAGCTTGTTTCTTTCACCCTGGTGGCCTCATAGCCCGTCTTGGGGTGGTATCTGCAGCAGATAGTAGATACCTTCAGTTGGGTGAAAATCGCTTTTATGCAGCTAGTTTCTTGGACTTTCTTTAGTTAAAAGTCTATGTTACCGGATCCGCCCGGTCTGAACGCTGGATCCGCGGATCCGCGTTTCAGATCCGGATCCGCTCGGAAACGCAAAAAAAACGCCACCTGCCGATTCTGCTGAAACTGGAAACGGATCCTGCAAGAAGGAGACGGATCCCAAGCTCCTGACCCCACACACACGCGGATCCGAGCAAAAATTATGCTAAATTTATAGGTTTTGGGTATTTTGTAGAAGTATTCCACGGGGACGCGTTCCCCATGTCCCCGGGA
>JASDQU010241570.1:251098-297091 GCA_032191745.1 Picea mariana
AATATGCTTTAAAAAAACTAGAGAATAGTCAGTCACCTCTCATATTTTCTGTTTCAAATGTGTAAAACACTATAGCACACTACTATTATTTATATTAATCAATTTATTTAGTTAAAATAAAAATAAAAATAAAAATAAACAAAACAAATAAACTATATTCTGTCCTTCTTCATTATATTCTATCCTTCTTCATTAAGAAAAGAAAGTTTCCTTTCAACTTCAGTTTTTTAAGTCCAAAGTCACATGGATGTCTGTTTTTTTTTAAATTAGGTGGTGAATTACTTCTTCATTATATTTTATCCTTTTTAATTCAGAAAATAAAGTTTCCTTTCAACTTTTTAGTCCAAAGTCACATGGATGTCTGTTTTTTTCTTTAAAATTAGGTAGTGAATTACTTTCATTATATTTTATCCTTCTTCATTCAGAAAAGAAAGTTTCATTTCAACTTCAGTTTTTTAGGTCCAAAGTTACATGGATGTCTGTTTTTTTTTTTTTTAAATTAAGTGGTGAATTATTAATAAGGAAATTTATTATTGATTCATACATATTGATGTCTGTTTTTATTTTTTTTATTTTTTTAAATTAGGTGGTGAATTACTAATAAGGAAAATTATTATTGATTCATACATGTTTTCTTTGTTTGAGTTCAAATTCTACGCACAAGCATATTCACGTTTCCATGTATGCATATAAGTGTAAGTGAAATTTTTTTATGTACGCAAATGGAAAAGGTAGAAATTAATATAAATTAATTTTAAAAGCTTTGGAAAAAAATATTCACAATTAATATTTTTATATTTTGTTTTAAAAATAATTTATAAATAAATTCATAAAAAATATGTTCACATAATTTTAAAAAATCAATACAGAATAATGATATAAAAAATATGCTCACACTTCATCCTATCAAAGTTAATTCTTGCATTATTAATTCAACTTGGGACTTCAATAAATACAATATCTATGATATATGATATTATTATTTCATGTTTTAACCTAGATCTTTAGGTTGGATATCCAGATTTAACTTGAAATTATTTTTTGTTTTTATTTTATATTTTGATTTAGATTTTTAAATTAAATATAAAAAAGAAAATTAATAATCAATTTATTTTTAAACATTTTAATTTTGATTTTGTGACTCTATTTTACTATTTTTTAAATTCATTTCATTCTGTCAAATATAAAATTTTGGATACAATTCACAATTTGTTTTTATTATTTCATATTCTTCTAATTAATTAATTTTATTAATGGGGTTGTGTTATTGTTTTTTATTATTTATATTATTCTTTTGAATAATTTTAAAAAATGGAATAAAATAATAAAAATTCTGTATTTTTTTCCATGAAGTGTTTTATATTATTATTTCATATTCTCTTAATAAAGTATTTTTTCATGTCATTCCTTTTAATAAAATATTTTTTTATGTCATTTCCTTGAATAATTAATGATGATATAAAAAATAGAAAGAAATAATAAAGGTTATGTTTTTTAAGAATTGATTGACAAACTCAAAATTGCAATCTAAATAATGTATAAATCAAAATCTCCAATTCTATCAAGTTTAGGTTTGAGGGGCTTTTGAATTGATCTAAAAGCTCAAAATTGCAATCTAAATAATGTATAAATCAAAATCCTTAATTCTATCCATCTTCTGATTCTGATTCGGACAAAGAGGGAGTTACACTATTTCTCTCTTTCAAAACTTACAATCTTTTCACCAATTTGAGAGTTCTTATAAGAAGTCATCATTAAAATAGTGAACCAACTTCAAATAAGATTATTTTGATTGTGATATCTTTATGATTCTAATTAACAACATTAATATAAAAACTTCCCTCGACTTAACTTACTTCGACATTCCCATTAGCCCGCTTAGGAGGTATGCTAGTTATTTAAAATAAATAAACTTTAATATATATGTTTTAACTTTTATGAAACTTTTATATATTATAAGTTTATTATTTAATTTATATAAAATAATTAATGTATTAAATTATTATTATTTATAACTTAATTATTATTTATATATTATAAGTTTATAATTTAACTTTCATAAAATAATTAATGTATTGTATTAGTTATTATTTATAAGTATTATATTTTAATTATTAAATATAAGTATTATATATTTTTCCATGTAATTCATGCACAGGAAAGGAAACTCCCAGAACTTTATTGTTGTTGATGAGTGGTAATCAAGATAAACCTTCGATGTAGACTCTAGTATGTCTAACTCGACAAAGACATTAAGTATTAACATGTCACAGAGGCAACCAGCTCGAGGATTTGATCCCACTTGCAAATCATATTAATCAATCACTCAAACTAACCCATCAAGCCATATTATCAATATTATATATTACAAATGTAAATATAAATTATATATTTAAAAATTTATATTTTTAAAATTTCTATATAAGTTATATTTTTTAAAAATTATAAAAATATATTTATATTGTTTGTACTTGCTGTTTCCTGGCAGTATCCAAATCCTGGCTTTTGGAAAATCTGGCGGATCCGGATCCATATCCAGATCCATACTTAGTGAAAATGCAATATTTATGTTTATTTTCTGTTATAAAAATCAATGTATCTTGCATGCTTTGTGAGATTGCGTTTGTTATTTCTACTACATTTTAATTTTCACATTTGCACATGCATTTTATTAAATCCTGTTCCTTCCTGGGAGGCTTAAATAGCTGTTATTATGGGAATCTAGTTTTTGAGGGGTGGAATTTGGAAGCTTGTGTCGTGGTTAGCTGTCTCATGATTGGGATTGATAGGTGGGGCTGCTACAGATCCGGGGTTAAGATGGATCTAGACTGGTGTTGCTTGAATGAAAAATTAGGCTTAGATTTATATCTGTACATTGCACATTTATTTGGTCATTGCACTTTGCTCTTCTTTTTGCAGTTGTATATAGCAGAATTCTGGAGATGCTCGACTCCCTTTTTTCATGGCCACTTGATATAGACAAGTTTTGGACCATCTGTCTTGATGTGGTCTTCATCACATAAGCTGCATTGTTCCCTGATCATGTTGACAGGGCAGTGGTTCACTGCTTCTCCTCTTTTCTTTAGGTTCTTGCTTGTTGACTGTGTCACTACATAGAATAAAATATCCTCCTTTAAAGCCCTTAACAGGATACTCAATTTAGCCCTTGTCAAACTTACTGAATTTTCTGTGATTGCCAGGTCTTTTCTTGTCCTGTTTTCTTGTGAGCTAACTGGATTTCTTTGTCCCCACTTGCGTAAACACCTGGAATAGCGAAGGCATAGGCTCCTAATGTCATCTAAAGAGTTCGATGATGTGTCTCCATCAGTCACCATGTCAAGCCACATGTGGGAATTGCCCTGCATTCTAGCAAGGAAAATTGTTAAGATTGTTTCTTCACTATACCTGTGTTGTGGGCACCTTTCAAGCAAAGCTTCAAGTTTTACTAGTTAATCCTCCAGACTTCCATCTTCCTGCTATCTCATCTTCCAAATTTCTCCTTTTGGGTTCACTGTTATTCTGTATTCTCTTTATCTTCCTAGGAACATTTGCTTCATTATAATGGAATCTCCTTCCAACCCCATAAACCACTTCATTGCGAGACCTTTTCATGTGGGGGGGAATAGGTTTAATTTTTGTTCTTTCTTCACATAGTCATATCTATGACACACAACCAAATTCAAATAGGAATCTGATTGGATCTTTGTGAATTTTTCCAATAAAACTGTGGGTAGATGTTTGGAGAGTGTTTTGCCATTTCCCAGAAGATTATCATTTATAGGCGGCGGAAAAGGGAAAGCCATTGAGTCATAATTGCTATTCTTGGTGTTACTCTTGGTGTTTGGAAAGGTTAATTGTTCAGTGCTCTTGATAAAATATGTTTGGAGAGTGTTTTGCCATTTCCCAGAAGATTATCATTTATAGGCGGCGGAAAAGGGAAAGCCATTGAGTCATAATTGCTATTCTTGGTGTTACTCTTGGTGTTTGGAAAGGTTAATTGTTCAGTGCTCTTGATAAAATATGTGTATTTTCTACTCAAAAAAAGATGGAGAAGGTGACACCATATACACCATCTCCACTCTGTCCTTAAATGATGTCTCTGCTATGACATGGAGCTTCCTTCAAGGGTGAGGCACATGTCCCCAGCAATGGAGCCAAAACTGTTGGGTGACATTTCACGATTAAAAAAGAACACACTATAACTTTTTCACTTGGAACCCTACCAATGTGCCAATCTGGGGTTGTATACTTCTGACAAAGTTTTCACCTCTAGCCCTTCCAAAAGAATTGCTAGTTTTTATATTTTTGGTATTTTTATATGTTGCAAAGAAAATAATGCTATCTACTTGAAAGGAAAACTGTACCATTATGATTCTATAATTCCACACATCTAACGTTCAAGATCTACTGCTGTAATAAGTAAAACTACTGAAATAACTTCTGAAACAGAAAATGACAAATTAGCAGTGTTCCACGGGGACGCGTCCCCCAGGGTGGGGGGCGCGCCCCCACGCTTCCCACATACCCGGGACAGGGGGGGGGAGCCTGGGGAGTTGTTTCCCCACGTTCCCCTTTTGGGGAGATGCGGGGAGACACGGGGGGATGCGACTCCCCAAGGTGGGGGATGTGGGCAGACGTGGGGGAACATGACTCCCCAAAAAGGGTGCGTGTGGGCGCCCCCCCTAGAAAAGGGGGGGTTGTGGATGCCCCCATCGAAAGGGGGACTGCTGGGCATCCCCCCGAATTTTTGCCTAATAAGACTTAAAAAAATAAAAAATAAAAAATAAAAAAACAAAAATATATATAAAATACAATTTATGAACTAAACCTAACTCATTTTATATCCTATAACTAAACCTACCTCCCTAACTCATTTTTATATCATATATCTAACTCATTTGACATTCACATTTCCATAGCCTGTGTGAGAGAGATTAAGACGTTAATTTTCAGTTATTACTTTTGAGTCTTGACTCTAGATACTGCTGACTTCAGACTGAGTCTTTGACTCATCACCCTTTACTATTTTTGAGTTTGAGTAATTCCAATTTACTGTTTCAGACTTTAGTAGCTACTATTTTGCTTAGTACTAATTAGATTCTAGAAGGATGAATGATGAATTTAAATCAATGTATCGATATTTTACTATTTCTGTTTCATTTATGATTTATGAATAAATGTATTTCATTACTGAATTTGAATTTGAATCATGTTAATATCAGTTACAAATTTGAATTTAGTAGTATTTAGTATTTTACTGATAAATTTGCATGGGATGAATTGTTATTGTTGAGATTTTACCCTTATTATTTTTAAAAATTTATATTTTATATTTTTATATTATATATGTGACGCCTCCCTGTCCCCCGTTTCCCTAAAATTCAGGGGTGCTTCCACACGTCCCCCCTGTGCGTCTCCCCGCTCCAGCATCCCCCGTCCTGGAGTCTTGGTGGAACATTGCAAAATAGAAAACAACATGTGAGAAAGAGGGGGTGGTTTTTCCTGGGTTGCAATAGGAGCTCTTCCATCTTCCTATTTACAATCCAATGGATGCATTGATATCGCCAAGACGAGATCCACACGTAGGAGAGAAAACAAGTTGGCTAGAAACTCAGTTAAATGTTTGCCCTTTTCTGCCATCAAACGTGGAAGCAGTATATATAAAATATTATGAGAAGTCATGATTTTTCATAGTAACCCTACATATACTTAGCACAATGTGACAAATAATAATGAAAGTCATATGGTTGTTCATTTTAGATTTCCTTCAAATGAAGGTGAAGGTGAAGGCAAGATTCTGCCTTCACCCTTTGACAGTGAAGGCAAGATTCTAACTTCACCCTTTGACAGTGAAGGCAGCAACTTCGTTCTTTGTATTATCTTTTGAACTGGCTTCCTCTTATCACAATGAGGCCAATGCACCCAGATTTAGCATTACGGGGGAACCATTAGCACCATTCGATTAGGCTACCTTTGGCTAATCAGCTGTATCTTTTCCGCCAAAGTTGCCCAGGATTTGCACCTGGCCCCAGTCTCTGTTGCATGCACTGGTGCGCATCCACAAGTGCTGGCACAATCACTAGCATGTCACTTGGTGAGACTTGAACCCTAGTGGGGGCTTTATTAGCTACCCGCTTTCACCATCCTGGAAAGCCACTGTTGACACGTTCCATTGTATTTCTTCTAAAAGTGTGGGTTAATTGTCCAAACATGATGCTGCTGCTCGAAATAGTCCTGTTCTTTAAAATTCCTCTTTTCTGCATCAAAGGTGGTTGTCAAGGTGCATGAAGGCATGCAAAACTGGTGCAGAATTTTCTGGTCCATCAAAGGTGGCCATCAATTCTTTTTGTTGGTATCTGTGGTGTTAAAACAATAGACCGAGGGACTCGAAAGTTTCCCTTTCCAATTGTAAATAAAGCCTTAGCCACTTGGATTACACGTTAACAAATGTACTGTTGGCTATTTCAACATGGAGTAATTATAATTTCGTTTCTTGAATGGTTATTTTGAGTGGATGAATGATACCTAATGTACTGATCACTAGCATGTCACTTGGTGAGACTTGAACCCTAGTGGGGGCTTTATTAGCTACCTGCTTTCACCATCCTGGAAAACCACTGTTGACACGTTCCATTGTATTTCTTCCAAAAGTGTGGGCTAATTGTCCAAACATGATGATGCTGCTCGAAATGGTCCTGTTCTTTAAAATTCCTCTTTTCTGCATCAAAGGTGGTCGTCAAGGTACATGAAGGCATACATAACTGGTGCAGAATTTTCTGGTCCATCAAAGGTGGCCATCAATTCTTTTTGTTGGTAGCTGTGGTGTTAAAACAATAGACCAAGGGACTCGAAAGTTTCCCTTTCCAATTGTAAATACAGCCTTAGATACTTGGATTACACCTTAACAAATGTACTGTTGGCTATTTCAACATGGAGTAATTATAATTTCGTTTCTTGAATGGTTATTTTGAGTGGATGAATGATACCTAATGTACTGATCACTAGCATATCACTTGGTGAGACTTGAACCCTAGTGGGGGCTTTATTAGCTACTCGCTTTCACCATCCTGGAAAGCCACTGTTGACACGTTCCATTGTATTTCTTCCAAAAGTGTGGGTTAATTGTCCAAACATGATGCTGCTGCTCAAAATAGTCCTGTTCTTTAAAATTCCTCTTTTCTGCATCAAAGGTGGTCGTCAAGGTCCATGAAGGCATGCAAAACTGGTGCATAATTTTCTGGTCCATCAAAGGTGGCCATCAATCCTTTTTGTTGGTAGCTGTGGTGTTAAAACAATAGACCAAGGGACTCTAAAGTTTCCCTTTCCAATTGTAAATAAAGCCTTAGCCACTTGGATTACACCTGAACAATTGTAGTGTTGGCTATTTCAACATGGAGTAATTATAATTTCGTTTCTTGAATGGTTATTTTGAGTGGATGAATGATACGTAATGTTCCTAGATGGAAGGCACAATAATTACTGGGCATTCTAACACGAAAAGAGACATTAGTTCATATGTACATTGCATACCCACGGAATCCCAGACATTTAAATGCTTTGCAAAGTGCAAAAACAATTTGGTCACTGTTTACCATACAAGTGCTACAAATCAGTTTATCTAAATTTAATCAGAGCTTTATTTTGATAGAAGCTTGGTCATGTGAAAGAAACTAAAGAATTATTAGGAAGCTTAAGTTCACTTTCACGTTTGCAGATTATTACAGAAGGTTGTGGAAGTAGAATTTCTCTTCTAGAATATTTACAATAAGCTATCAAAGTAGGTTGTAACTTTGTAAGGTATATCAGAAACTGAACAACTTATGAAATGTTGATCAAACTTCTATCTAGTTAAATTTTTAACAGATCGCGGAGCAAAACCACTTTTAAAAAAGGATAAAAGTATCCTATTGAGGTCCACTTAAACCAATTTGGCTTGTTGGACATGTGTTAAGTCCCTTTGATGATGGATGGCAACCAACTCCAGGAGGTGAAGCACCCCTGCCCACCCCCCACACAGAAGGGGCTGTACATCCCCCAGGGTTTGAACCTGGGCTGTTTGCATGATGGCATCCCATCCCAATCTCTAAGCTATAGCCCGATGTATGTTATCCTGATTTATTTGCACATGCAAAGTGAACCGTTATTTAGTTTTTTTGTTGTGGTCAGGCCAACTATGTCAAGATGATGCATTGAAATATTTTCCCCTGGGATAAATGTTCTTATTCCCAAATCTCCCTTAGATCACGATTCACAACTCAATGAATGACTCCGAACAGTTTAATAATGAATGAAATGTATCTAAGCCCTTCTAAGTTCCAACACATCTCAAAATTTCTGTTCTGATGAGCATATTGCCATGCTTTGCAAATTCTTTGGAGATTTAAATTTTTTTTGAAATTTTATGTTACAATGAGAATGACATATTTTGCAAGGATGATGTGGTCACAATTCTCATGGAATTTGAATGTCCTTTTTAGGTGGAGCAATTGGAAGAAAAAACTCGATTGGCAAAGCTACAGGAGAATTTGTATAGACATGTTGCTTCTAGCAGCGTTCCAAAAGGAATGAATTGTCTCTGTTTGAAGCTGGCAGATGAGTATTCCTCCAGTGCTCATGCTCGGGGGCAGCTACCAACCCCAGAGTTCGTCCCCCGTCTTACAGACAACTCATATCATCATTTTGTTTTGGCAACTGACAATGTCCTTGCAGCATCTGTGGTAGTTTCATCAGCTGCGAAAAATTTTGCGATGCCAGAAACAGCAGTCTTTCATATCATTACAGATAAGAAGACATATGCAGCCATGCATGCATGGTTTGCTTTGCATCCTCTTGCTCCTGCCATCATTGAGGTGAAAAGTGTTCATCATTTTGAATGGCTAACGAAAGAAAATGTTCCTGTATTGGAAGCCATGGAAAACCAAGTTGAAATCCGAAAGTACTACCATGGGGGTCACATCACTGGGACCAACCTCAGCGATTCACCCAAAACTGTTGCTTCAAAACTACTATCTCGCAGCCCAAAGTATATGTCAATTCTGAACCATTTACGTATATATCTTCCAGAGGTGAGGGAATTTCTGAAAAATCCAATGAGATCGTAGTTTCTATAAATCCTAGACAAGGTCTGAATCCAAATTGCATATCTGATGTATGGCAATTTTGCATTACAAGTTCTCAAGTGACTGGATATTTTCTGTGGAAAACGTCTCTTTTCTTTTTTTCTTGCAAAAATACATCTTATATGAAGAAAAAAGTATTCAACTAATTTGGTATTTGTTTTGAACTCACTTACATGCCTCCTCTTGTACAGCTTTTTCCAAACCTTCATAAAGTTGTGTTTCTGGATGATGACATTGTAATTCAGCGTGACTTGTCTCCATTATGGGATATAAACCTTCAGGGCAAGGTAAATGGAGCAGTTGAGACATGCAGAGGTGATGACCCCTGGGTTATGTCAAAGAGGTTCAGAACATATTTCAATTTTTCTCATTCTCTCATAGCACAGAACTTTGATCCAGAGCAGTGTCCATGGGCATATGGTATGAACATTTTTGACTTGCAAGCCTGGAGAAAGACAAATATCAGAGAAATTTATCATTATTGGCTTAAAGAAGTAAGTTATTTTTAATTCCTCGTTCAATTTTTTGTAACCAATACTTTTTTCTAACACAGATTTCTATTTGTGCCCCAGTTTACAAGTTTAATATTTTCTAATCATTGTTTTGCAGAATTTAAGTTCCAATTTGACTCTCTGGCGTTTTGGAACATTACCACCTGCACTAATTGCATTTCGTGGCCATGTTCATCCCATTGATCCTTCATGGCATATGTTGGGATTGGGCTATCAATTTGACACAGATCTTGCCAACGTACAAAAAGCCGCTGTAATCCACTACAACGGCCTGGCAAAACCATGGTTGGACATTGCATTTCCAGCACTAAGGCCTTTCTGGACAAAATATGTAAATTACTCAAATGACTTTATTAGAAATTGTAACATTATGGAGTCTTAGGTTCAACAAGGTCCATTTTATCAATTGCTTTTCCATGGCGAGTAGGCTACAATTGGCCTGATAAGAGATTAAATGGCTAAGTGCCACAATATCTCTTGTTGTATGTTCTCTATTAATCTATTTTTTGCATCTCAAAATCGGAGGATGCAATCCAGGTGTAAAAATTCCTATTTATATTATTATTTCATTGTGACAGGATGGACTCCTATTTTTGCAGGGTTCATTCAACTCAGTAGTTTCTAATAACCAACCTTGTTCTACTGGAATATTTGTGTCGGCTTCTATTCATACATGCTCTCTCTCCACCCTTTCTCCCTATGAGCAGTAAAGAAAATTGCTCATATATTGATATATGATACATCTACGGAGATATTCGAATGTGTAATCACGTATGAAGGTGTTTCTTGTACATTTTAATGTGCACTTAGACCAATAATATTTACTGGATCTAAACAATGTTTTTTTCGTTGGAGGTAAGCAATCCACACATTTGGATCAAACTGGTAAGGTTGCCCATCATGAATGAGCATAAAGCTTAGCAATAGAGCAACCTGTTTGCTAAGGGTAGGTCCTAGGATTGAATCCTAGCCTGTCTAATTTTTAACATGGTATCATAGCTTGATAGGCTTGAAGTGGCTAGGAAGCACGAGTTAAATGTGTGGATTGAGGGGGCTTGTTGGAGGTAACAATCCGTACCTTTAGATTGAATAGTTACAGTTTCCCACCATGAGGGATATATAGTTTAGAGGCAGAGCACCCCGTCAACCAAGTGTAGGTCTTGAGTTCAATTTGCAGTCTACCAATTTTCAACATGGTACGAAAGCTTTGGTTACTATCACAAAGGAGAGATTCATGAAGTATTTGTGGAGGTGTTGGTACTATTTACCCATTTAGATCCATTCAAGGAAAATAAACACCCAGTGAAGTAAGGCACCTGTTGGAGCCTGTGATTGCGTGAAGCCCCAAAAACACAAATGAATTGGTGGAGAGGCCTAATCTTAGGACGGATGCCAAAAAAAACTGAAGAGAACGAGGTGCAGATCCGCAAGGAATCTGAGGGTGTGGAAAACAATGACATCCTTGAAGAAGAGAAATGCTTGCATAGGGTTGTTAGATGCACAAATGGAACAACGGTGGAGAGGTTCAAAGCATTTAAGTTATTATAAAGTTATTTAACTTTTATAGTTTTTATGAAGGAGCTTAGTTATTTGTTACCCAACATGCAGTTTTGAGACGTAAACAGGCATATGGTTGTAATACCTTGATACACATCCATACCTTACATCTCCACCATGTTGGAGCTAGTAACTCACATCTTCATGTCAAATGGTGAAGGGCGTTTATCGTGAAGGGGTATGCCACTTAATTGTAGACCAACTCGTTAATTGAGTGCAGGTCTTGGGTTGGATTCTTAGTCTGTTCAATTTTTAACTTGGTATTAGAGCTAGGTAGGCTCAAGGTGGCTAGGAGGTTGGAGTCAAAGTGTGGCTTGAGGAGGGATGTTGGAGGTAGCAATCCACACCTTTAGATCACATCTTAAAGGGTGGCCATCATAAGGGTGCATGTAGCTCATTGATAACATAGCTCAATGAAAAGTATCGCATTGGCCAAGGGAAGGTCTTGAGTTTGATTCCTAGCGTGTCCAATTTTCAATAATCTTTTTGGTTGTATTGCACGATGATCCTTAATGTCAATCTTCTGAACTTTGTGTTACTTTTAGTTGATAATAACAATTACCCAATCTTAGTATTTCTCTCATTACCAAAACTTGTAAAATTTGAATACCTAAACATTGACATTCGAATGAACAATAAATGTGAGAAAGATTGACAAATACAACAAATACAAGAACAAAATAATGAAGGTAGAGATTGGAGAGAAGAAATATTGTATGAAGGATCAATGACTTCTATGAATTTGCTCTTTCAATTTACAACTTTCCTCTTTCACACACTTGTAGACATTCAACTCATATGCATACGAATTCATACATCATATCTTTGGTGCTTCACATCCACCAACCGAATTTCCATGATTTAATGTTTTGTATTCCTTACTTTACGCCCTCATAACATTTATTCACACATCTTCCAATTCAACATCTCTTGTGACACTTGAACAATCATCTTCATAAAGACTCTAGGAATCACAAATGATCGCAAGTGTTACACACCTAAGTGTCACACTTAAGTGTTGCAAATATCACACTGTTAAATGTCACAGTTAAGTGTCGCAAGTGTTGCAATTGTTGTACACTTAAGTGTTGCATCACCAAATGTCACACCTAAGTGTCGAACTTAAGTGTCGCACTTTACCAAGTGTTGTAACTTCGTCACCATGAGAAAAAGTATGTTATACTCCCTAGACATCTTGAAGAAGAAACCTATCAGTTGGAGGACGAAATACCATCTTTTTCCTTGAGATTTTGGCCTTAAATGAGTTTCATCGCCCCCCTACCCATATACAAGGAGCGATGGAACCTTGATCATCGCTCCCCCAGAGTGTCTTAGGGAGCGATAGTCCCTAGTTCATCGCCCTATGCACAGTTATGGGGGGTGATGAAGTTGTTTCAACCTTCATGCCTTGATTTGTGAGGTGGTTTCTGAGAGTTCTCAGTGGTTTCTGAGAGTTCTCAGTTGGTTAAGGGATTGGTTCGAGCTATTTTCTATTCAAGACAAGTTCAATCTTGTTGGTTGAGCCAAATCTTCTTGTGACCGCATCCTCTCCTCAAAACTATCCTATGGTTGTGATGCCTCCAAGCCTATATAATGAAGGCCATGCTTGAGTGAAAAGGGAGCGAGAATTACAGAGTATCATACTTCTGATCTTTAGACATTCAAGGGAGGAGAATTAAGAGCATCATACTTATGATTGTGTGAGATCCAAGGCGCTGGATAGGAGAGCTTGGAGGAGTTGCTGCAACGTCAAAATTGAGATTGTAAGTGCTTCCATTTTGTTGGCTTTCCATTAATACATAACTTGGCCTATTCCTCTCATGTCTATGCGTTCAAGTGTATGCATGTCTTTTGTTGTTAAATTCATCATAGATAGATCTATTTTCACTTAACAATATAGTTTGGAAGAAGGAGGTTTCTCTTTGTTCTTTGCAGGTCTTTTCTTGCGCATAGGAGCTTGGACATCAAGGTCAAAGGCTGGAGCAACGAAGACAACCGGCGTAAAAAGGTAAGTCATCAATCTCTTCCTTCTCATTCCAATTGTCGAAATAGGTCTAAAAGGAAAATAATTCACCATTTGTTTTCTTCTGTCTTGGATCAAGAGGGGTCTTGATCGAAGGGGGGTTTCACCTGTCCGCCGTGGAAACTTTACCATAACAACAAGAACTAAATAACTTAATCTTATCTTAGTCAATGCCTTTTAAATATTATGATGAAGTTCATGACATCAAACAACATAAATTTCATACTTGTTTATATTTTTCAGCACTCCCTCTTAGTAGCACATTAGATCGTTCATCACTCCCCTTTAATTTGTCTTCTTTGGACCCCAAAGTACATCAAAGATTGTTGCTAAAAAGTCTAGTGCTAACTCTAGTTTGAACCCTGTTACGCCCCATGCCTTGGGGTAACTAGAAGAGATCATGTCTCGTGGCCCGCAATGGTGACAATGATCCTGACAATGATGATGATCAACATGTCCACAGATGATAGCTGAGTAGCCGCCCTCATTAGCCTCTACAACTACAGATCAACCAAGGACATCACATTCAAGCAACTCAATGTATGGGAAATGGTAAGCCAGTGTCACCATGAGGTATGCTAGTTCTTCTTTCATGCAAAGTGTTGTGCTTGATTTGCTGGGCATGTGAATGAGGATCTTTGGTTGAAGTTGGACAATGGATCACTAGCTTGGGAAATTGTGTTAGTTGCCTTGTTTCACCTTTGTGGTCATCCTTTGTTCCCTAGTCCCGTGTTGTCACCACCCAAGGAAAATGGGTACTACTGGGGGGCCCTCATAAGGGTAACGTTCCGTTCCCCACCATAATTAACACTTTACATCCTGGAACTTCTCATAGTGTACCAAACTACTTCTCATAGTGTACCAAACTTCGGTAATGGGACATGGCCCATTCTTTCATGAGAAGAAGGGGCTGAAGGCCCAAAGGTTGATGCAATTGCTATAAATGATAAAGTCCACCATAAAAGCCACATGCCAACTCTTTTGATGCAAATGAATGCACAATTATAAAGGACTATAGTCTAGCAAAAATGAAGGAATAAAGCTTGAAACCTGTAAAGGGGACTTGCAAATGATAACTGGGTATCAAAAGGCAATTAAGGGGTTCATAATGCAAAAAGTACCGAGGAAAGAGTATCTCAAGCGACAAACGCTCCCTCTACAAAGGCACTCATAGAAATGGATTTAATGACACCATAAGCCATGAAGTAAGCCCTAATTCATATCACTATCACACTTACTCTTGAAGAGTTTCATCTTTCCTGTTTCCCTCGAGACCTATCCCTCTACCTGAGTGTTTTATTTCCTGTCTTGGTTGACACACCTAATAGGGTTGGATGAAGACCCTCCCATATTTGAACTTTCCAACTCACATGAGGTCTTGAGCCGGTGTGATGCTTGAAGGGGATACTGAGGTGAATTGTTTACATGGCTTATATCTTAAGTAACAACTTACTTTGCATGATTCAATGACTAATGTTTCTTATGAACATTGGATTACCTTGTCTTATACTTTGCTTTGTTTTGGATGGCTTTGACATGGTTCTCTGAGGGATGTCTTGGGTCTCCACCCAGGATGTTGTGCCTTTATTGTAGGACTTTGGTACTATGATCCACAGCAGTGAGTCATCCAGTGACTCACCACCTTTTAGAAATGAGCTCTCACATCATTGGAACCTTGGACGATGGATAGATGGGCTTGGTTTGAGCAGATTTGGTCATGATGGCACACAAATGGGCTGAAAGCCCACAGGTTGGGCAGAGTACCCCATGGCTTATTTTTCATTGGATTAGGGACGTTGTAGCAACAAACAACCATATATCACTCATAGACGAGATGCAACCTCCTTTGCCCTGGATGCAACACTCTGGATCCTAGACGTTGGCCCTCACTTGATGATGACGTCGTCTTCTAGGGTTTCATGATGCTAAGGTTTGATGGACAGTTGGGGTACCAATGATGACTTGGCATGACCACGGTGAGGAGAACATCATTACCATTTGCTCCACCATGTGAAGCTGCCACATGGCCTTCGGAGGCCTCCTCCTCGCCTAGGAAGGCTTGATGTCACACACGTGTGGTCCTTATGATGTACTTTTTGCATTTTAGCATTTTTGTAAAGGTTAAATGAGGGGTTGACCCAACTTCTATTTTGACATTAACATTTTTTGTGGACAAATTTCTAGGCCTAGCCTCATATAAGAAAGCTAACGCTAGCTTCATTTTATCAATACATTTTCACTTGTGGGGTTACACTCTTAAAAATTTTGTTATTTCAACCTTCTTGGTCTTTTCTCTTATGTGCTATATGCTTGAAGGAGGTTTATTTGTGGATGTTTTGCTCATTTGGATGAATATTTTCTACAATCAGGGTTTGATGCACTTGATTCTTAGGACAAAGTAAGTAATTTTTTGCAATTTTATCTTGTCTTGTAAATGATAATGGTTAAATTGCTTTCTTGTTGCAAGTATCATTGTTTGTTTGAAACGCTAAGAGGAAGACATAAGTGCTTCTCTTCCTCAGAAACTTTTAATTGTCCAAGTTTGTAAAACGTCATAGCTAGGGTTAGAAGCCTAAGGCCCAAAAGTGTTTGTGCTTTAGGGTTTTAACCCTAGACATTTAATCCTTGACCTAACTGAAGCTAGAAGAAGGGAAAAATGACATTTAGGGCCCAAACATGCTTGCACCTTAGAAACTCTTTTCCTCAAAGTCTAAAGCCTAAGACCCAAATGTGCTTACTGTTGATATTATGGTAGCTGCGGGAGGTATTTACCTCCACGTGTAAGCCTGACGAGGATAGAATACTCTGGGAAGCAAGAAGAAACCCTAATGAGTTGGCTAATAACCCTAGAAGACATGTCGGCTCAAGAAGATAATTTATATTAGGTTATTAGCCTCCAAGAGAAGAAGTCGGCCATAAATAATAATATATACTGAACAGATAGATACCCAGAATGAGAAGTCGGCTCAGGCAGTTAGCCAGAATTAGTATAAATACATGAGGCCAGTTCTCATTCTGGCAGACAGTCTCAGAATTGCAGAGCAACAACTTGTGCGCACTGCAGTGCCCAGTTTTGTGCACAGGTTTGAGGAGAGCTGCCGGTGCAGCTGCTGCAACTAGTAGTTATGTTTTGTGTTGGAATATCTCTTGGCTAGGGTTTGGACTATCTAATCAGCTCTTGTTGGTGCGCTATCCTTGGGGAAAGGTGCGCTACCCTTTGTTTGGCTATCTAGCCTAGGGTTTGCTTCTGGGATGATTCTCTGTCAAGGTTAAGGTGCTCGGAGGGTGGCTTCGACCTATGGTTGGGTGACAATAGTATTTTCAATGGTAAAACGAGCACATCCATTATATTCTAACAGGTTATGGGCCCACACCTCCTTCATTCAGTCTAATCGCTGGAAGGAAACATAGTGTAAGGATATTAAGCTCGTTGAAGAACTGACGCTAGGGTTTCTATTAGGAGCTATCACCATAGCACTGCCACTAGGGTTACTAGCAAGTGCAGTTGCAGAAACCCTAATCCTCTCGTTGAGGCACCTTAAGTGAAGGGATTGACTTAATCTCCGGATAGATCAGTGTGCCCTAGCCTAGCGCATCTCCTGGTACTCTCAGCAAGCCAAGACATGAAGTTTGAGTTTTTGGTCAAATCTAGGGTTGACCAAGTCAAAGCAGCCATGACTTACTCTATGAAGTCAGAGAACAAGTTAGATGGAGCTTCTAACTTCAGAGCGTGGAAGATAAGGATTGACCTCATCCTTGCCAAGAATAAAGTGCTGGATATCGCGAAACCAGAGTTTGAAGAAGGAAAAGAGAAGGAACTGCAGAATGTTGCAGCTATGGAGAAGTTCAAAGACGGTGACATCAATGCCATGAGTATCATAGTGGACTCTATCAAAGACCACTTGATACCCTATATCTCCCATCTTGAATCATCGAAGAAGATGTACGATGCCCTAATAAACCTCTTCTCAGTCAGAAACATTGGACAAGTAATGAGTCTGAAGAATGAGCTTCATGACATGAAGATGAATGATGATGACAACATAACATCATACTTTGTGAGAATCTCTCAGTCAAGAGATCAACTACAAGCTATTGAAGAGATCGTTTCAGAGAAGGAATTGGTAAACATAGTACTCAATGGTCTTCCTAGGACATGGGATGCATTTGCCGCAAGCATGAACACAAGGAAGGAGTATCCTACATTTGAAGAACTTTAGACTTGCTGTGCTCAAGAAGAATCAAGGATCAGTGCAAAAGAAAAACCCCAAAAGAAGTACAGTGATCAAGCCTTCACAACAAGATTCAAGGTTTTCAGGAACAAAAGGAAGTTTGGTTCAAGGAGGAAGCCAAATCAAGAGAAAGATATTTCAGAAATACAATGCTTCAACTGTCGAAGGTATGGTCACTACAAGAATCATTGTCCCGAGCTAAAGAAAAGGAAGGAGAAACACGAAGCATTAGTTGCTGAAGAAAAGGAACCTACAAAGAAGACTAAGCAAGATGAAAGAGACTTCTTCTTCTGAAGGTAACATTACTCTTCTTAGTTCTTGTACATATCTTGTTTGCATCGTCTCTGTACATATCTTGTATATCTATCTCTTGAAAGATAATGTGTTCCAAGAAGAACCATACCTATGGAAAAAGAACAAAATAAGGATTGCTATCATTATACAAGTTAGATCATACAAATCATGTGGAAGCTATAAGCTGAAATCAAAATCAATCATGAAGAGACTTAAAAGAAGCAAAGACAGAAAGAAGTCAGTAATCAAGAGAAAATTGGAGAAAGACTTATGACGTTTTGCAGAAGACAATAAGGATGCAGACGGAAACGTGGACTCTGTGAGATAGAGGGAGCCGATTATATGCACCCATACATGAAGCAAGGATTAGGAGGGAGCTCACCCTATGATCCATTGAAGATGATGAAGTATATATCCATGACAGCAGCCATGAAAGACAATACATGTTCAGTTCAACCGCAGAAGAAGACTTGTTCGAAGAAAAGCCTCTAAAGTATCCCTGGTTGTCCATTCACATCCGTGATCCTATGATGAAAGGAAAAAGTGGAATCGTTAGGGCATGGAATCTATAAGAAACTCCATGGACCCAAGAGCTAAGGAAAAACATGAAGAAGAACATGAAGATTCCAAGAAAGAAAGAGAAGCCAGAACAACCAGTCATTGTATCGAGAATCACAAGATTATCAGCCTGATATAAACTCACTAAAAGAAATCAAGCAGAAGAACTGAAAGTCGTGATGAAGAACAATGTATGGAAGACTTATGAATGAAAGCATTACGAGATCTAGAGCTAGAAGTTATCCCAGATGGAGGGAGAAGACTATGATGATTAATTGTTCCAGTAAACTAGACATATCTCTACATGAGTCATTATATCATCCGCAACATCCATGAGTTGGAATTCTACATCAGATAAATGCAAAGACTGTTCTCCAGAACAATTGAACAAAGAGCGTATGGAGAGTAACCTCAAGACTTTGAGGCATACTAGAAAGAGACCCTTGTATGCAGATGGAAAAAGATAACTTGGTGGAGAACCTCCAGTGCACAACATAAGTGTGGTGAAGATTTTTCTATAACAAAGATATTGTATCAAGATGATTACTCAATAGATCAGATCTCATGATGACAAAAGAAGTGCCACATGGATATGTTCCAGTTTTCCAACAATGATATATTGATCAGAGCTACATGAAGCTTTCAAAGAAGACCAATGCTCCAGAATGAAGTATATTTTAAATCAAGCATTACATTATTCGTGATGAAGTACATAAAGGAGAAAGAGGTTCTCCAATACATATCTCCACAGATGAGCAAATAAACAGACATCTTGGTAAATCTTCTGTCCAAGATAAAATATTTTGCGTACTCAAGCTGGAGCTCGAGGAGACGAATTCCTTATTGAAAAAGGAAGAGATGACTCCCAGGTTGGGAGGGAGCACTGATATGTATTGATTTATGGACAATCATTTTTCAGTTCGAAAAATGGTTGAGGATGAGCAATTTCCTTTCTAGTTCGGAAAGTGGATTGAGATTTCTAATGGACAACGATTTCTCATTGTGTTTAACATGGGAAATGGTCAAGATTGCTGGTGTATCATAGACATCGACTTCCCATTGTGGTTAACATGGGGAGTGGTCTAGGGTAGTCTCTCTTCTTGAGGGTTACTCAAGAAGACTGGCTCGCCTCGCCAGACAACGATTTCTCATTGTGGTTAATATGAGGAATGGTCCGTTTTGGAGGTTGGTACAGGACAATCTTTTCCTCTTGTGGTTAACAGAGGAAATGGTTTGGACAATCATTCCTTAGGGTTTATACATTCTCTCCAGGGTGCACTTTTATTAGTGTAGGAGGAATGGCCCAGGGTGGGGAATGGTCTAGGCTCAACAATCAGGGACATGCATTCCTTAGGGTTTATACATTCTCTCCAGGGTGCACTTTGATTAGTGTAGGAAGAATGGCCCAGGGTGGGGAATGGTCCAGGTTCAGAAGACAGGACAATTATTCTTCCTTGCTTGAGAAGAATAGTCCAACTATCTCATTGTTCTACTCTGAGGGCATATATTCTTTCAGATCTCACAGATGTGAGTGAAAGATTGGCCCAGATGATTCAGTGTATATCATAACATTGTTTCTGTGCAGGTTGATATCAGATGATTGTTATGAAGACTGTATGACAATAGATGTATACTACCGTGGTGGATGTGTTCCACTGTTCGTGACTATACGTTGCTGATCAAGTACTTGTGTGTTACTTGGTGTGGTAGTGTACCATTGGATTGTAGTTATGTACTACTATGGAAAGACACAATTATGTTCTATTTTGTTTCGATTGCCTTGAAGACTATCAACAATATTGGAAATGATTATCAGTTAGATGGATAATCAAAGGATAGAGATTTCCTAGACGGAAAATGGTTCAGAGCATTTACTCTTCTAGATTAGAAGAATGGCTCTTGTATCACTCTGTGGAGTGAGCATCATGCTTGATTACTCAGATAGAGTATGGTTTCGAGAGATGATGCAACTAATGACACTGATGATGATGATGGTGCTCATGATCTAGTCTGTACAACTATGTTGATGCTGCCGGGTTAATGGTATGTTTTTGTGCTCAATACCATTACCTGTAATACCTCCCTAGCTAGGAGGGAGTGTTGATATTATGGTAGCTGCGGGAGGTATTTACCTCCACGTGTAAACCTGACGAGGATAGAATACTCCGGGAAGCAAGAAGAAACCCTAATGAGTTGGCTAATAACCCTAGAAGACTTGTCGGCTCAAGAAGATAATTTATATTAGGTTATTAGCCTCCAAGAGAAGAAGTTAGCCAGAAATAATAATATATACTGAACAGACAGATGCCTAGAATGAGAAGTCGTCCCAGGAAGTGAGCCAAAATTAGTATAAATACAAGAGGCCAGTTCTCATTCTGGCAGACAGTCTCAGAATTGCAGAGCAACAACTTGTGCGCACTGCAGTGCCCAGTGTTGTGCGCAGGTTTAAGGAGAGCTGCCGGTGCAGCTGCTGCAACTAGCAATTACGTTTTGGCTTGAAATAACTCTTGGCTAGGGTTTGGACTATCTAATTAGCTCTTGTTGGTGCACTATCCTTGGGGAAAGGTGCGCTACCCTTTGTTTGGCTATCTAGCCTAGGGTTTTCTTCTGAAATGATTCTTTGTCAAGGTTAAGGTGCTCGGAGGGTGGCTTCGACCTATGGTTGGGTGACAATAGTATTGTCAATGGTAAAACAAGCACATCCATTATATTCAAACACTTGCACCTTAGGGTTTAGACTCTACCTCTTTGGTTTTATCTAGGTCAATCTTCAAATTAAATGCATTTGAGACTCCATAGGCCCTAAAAAGGACGACGAAACTGATCTAGGAGTAATATTGTGGCTAAAGTAGTTGTTAAAACCAATCTTCTAAATCTCTCAGACATCCTAACTTTGCTAACCCTAACTCTAACAAACTTCAAGTATTTCTTGCTACTGTTATAAAAGTTTGCTACAACCACTGAAAATTACATTAGATTGCTGCATGCACCTATCTAAAAGTGTCTCGTGTTCAGAAACTACCTCTAACAATTGGATAATAATATGTTGGTTTAATGCTTTCTTTTCATGGTCAATTGTTATGTTTTTGAGCATTGTTTCTTGTTTGTTTTGCAAATCTTTCATTGCTGTTATATACTTGTTTACTGCTGTAATTTTCAACAACCATAGCAATTTTACTTGTCTAGTGTCTTAAGAAGTCATTATTGTATGCTTTATCTTGGTAAATGTCAATATATGTTGCACATCATTTAGTTTCAGACATATACAACAATTACCCTGCAACTTCTCTTTTCCTTCCTAGACCTAATTGGCAGACGATCAAGATAGGAGGCAGTAAGCTTGGCCATATATTCTATTTGATCCCTTGAGGTCACCAGGGAAGCATGCCTTGTGGTGGACCTCTTCCATTTCTAAAACGAGGGAAGATTCTACTTAGGTGACAATGGTATTTTCTTCCATAGTTACACACGATTTGAGGATCTTATGAAGAAATTTGCACAAGTACAAATCCTGTGATAACATTTTGGCACCGTTGTCGGGGAGGATTGAGTCATTCTCCCTATGACATTCCTTTGGTAAACTTACTTTGAAGCCCTTATCTCACAAGTTTACCTAGCAACTCCACTGAGGGTACATCCCTCACTATCTTTTGATGATCCTAGAGGGAGCATCTAGCGACTCCACAAAGCTCAAGGAGGTACACTAACCCTCCTAAGACTTACAAGAGAAGGTTTTTTCACAACTCTCCTGTGATCAAATCTTTGTTTGGTGGAAACCTTCCTTTATCTCCAATGGCTCGAAAGAAATGGGTATACAATATATTTAAACCCTTGGACACATCTGCAATCCCAGGGTATCCTCGTCAGATGCCTCTAAAGTTTGAAAAGTGTTTACCCAAGTTTTCCGATAATGATGTGACTACTGCCGAAGAGCATTTGGATAACTTCTGGGCCTTTTTCCAACTTAATCCAGTGAGTGATGATGCCGAGGATGTTTTAATGAAACTCTTCTCCACTTTTGTTGATGACACTAGGAGGTGGTACAATAACCTCCCTAGCAAAAGTATTAAGACTCAGGATCAATTTGAAGAGACCTTTCTAAAAAGGTGGGGTACCAAGGAAGATCCTAACCTATTGTTGTTGTGACTTACTGTGATGAAAAAGAAAAAGAATGAAACTGTCAAAGAGTTTGATGTCAAGTTTGAAAATTTGCTCCAACAAATACCTAACAATCTTCTCCTTGGAAAGGAGCATTTACTTTTCCTCTACATTAACGCCTTTCCAGGACATTTTGGGTTCATGCTCAGGATAATATCCCACAGAGCCTTGAAGAGGTTCGAGAGATGGCTGCAAGGATTGAGGCTAATCTTTCATCTTGTAAGGTATAACCTTTCTATGCCAAAAAAGAGCAAAGGCTGACCCTTAACCAAGAACATTACACAACATTGAGCCTATTAACACCATAATTTGCAACCTATTTCATAGGAATCAAGCATAATTGAGGTTTACCCTCAGGAGCAATTTGGTATAAATTATGTGGCATTCTGCCCATGACTTTCACAGGAAAAATGAAATGTTTGGGGTTTGAAAAGCTCCAACATCCTCCGCTTTCTTCCACGTGACCATTGCTCACTCGTCGTGCCATGCAAGTTTGCGCCAAGCATTTCGCTCCACGTCACCCCTGCGCATTCGCTATCGGCCTGCTGCCTGCTGCGCCTGTATTGGTCACAGAAGAAGATCTGCATAACCTCAAGGTGTCAAAATTGACTCGTAGAAGTTGTTGGCACCGTCTAAGAACAATTATGGGTGTCAGGCCTCGTCCTGATCCCGATGAAGGTAGTTACTGAGAATGAGAGCAGTGGTTGAGACCTCGTCTCAGCACATAAATGGAAATCCAGAAAGGATTGATAGATTTGAGCTCACGTTTGACAGAGAGCTGCATGCACAGTCTGACAGAGAAGGTCCAGATGAAAGAGCTCGCGTTTGACAACAGAAGATTGTCTGCACAGTCTGGCAGAGCACACGCCGATTGAAAACTTTGAATGCAACAATCCGATCACACTCCTGATGGTTGCAACAGTTCTGTTTATATATAGGCAGTTTTGATATTTTGTAAGGGTCGATGGTTGAGCTAGGCTCCCTTATTGTAATATTTTGATGAAGAACACTGGTTCTCTGGTTATGTAACTAGATTTGAGACTTCTTGATTAATCTAAGTCAGCTTTCTTCTTCCATCTTATTTGCCTCTGATACTGAGAGAGTTCATGATTGTCTGATTCACATGGATTGTTGTAACTGTATTATGATGAATGTTTGATTATAGTGTTGTTATAATGCCTTTCAGTTTCCTTGAAAATTTGAATTCAAGAGAATCTTGTGTTTGAGTTTTTTCCTCCTTAGGTTTCTGGAAGACTTGATGTCCATAACAAACCTCTACACTTTCTCACCAATGTCTTCCTCCTATTCACCTTTACTCCAACTTACTGACTGAAGTTGATACAAGACCTCAATTGGTTGTGCATGCCAACCCAAATTTTCTGAGTTGGAACGTTATTATCTCGAGTCTTATCCATTTGACCCCCTTAAAACTCATTTACATTTACTGTATAAACTGATGGGTACTGGGCTTATCCTCATTACAGTTTGAGGGTGATTCCTAGTGCTAACATAAATGGCGCAGTTGTCGGGGACAAATTTGAGCAGATCGAAGAGCTCCCTGGGAAGAACGACATAGATCCAACTCTTGATGGTAGATAAGAGAGGGATACAGAAATTGACTGTAATCATCTACCTGGCGACTCCACATCAGAGACTCCACTGGGAAGGATCCTATTGACAGAAAGATGAAGGGAATGGCTAGGTATCATCTTATGAGCTTTCTTCATGAACTTCTGTTGTTATTTATTAGCTAATTTTTGTTTTTCCCTTTGCATATAAAGAGGATCATATTTTTCTTTGTTTATTCGATTGATCACCAACCTTCCTTTATATATCCATCCTTGGAAGAAGAAGACCTGCTTTCTGCCTGTGTTGTAGATGTTGATATTAT
The DNA here is from genome assembly GCA_032191745.1 of Picea mariana. NCBI lineage: Eukaryota > Viridiplantae > Streptophyta > Pinopsida > Pinales > Pinaceae > Picea > Picea mariana. The sequence continues at coordinate 275,443 of JASDQU010241570.1, forward strand.
ATCCTCAGCGCATCCTACTCATAAAGACGAGCTTCATATTGAAACCCCTCTTGAACTCAATCAACCTTTCATCCCTGGGGAGGTTGAAACTGATCCACAACCTCCTGAAATCTCATCACATCCTGCTGTTACTGTTGAGCCTTGCCATCGGCGTGTTAAGCTTCATATTCAACCCACTAGTTTTCAAGCTAGAATCAGAGACAAGCTGTTTAAACCTTTAAAGCTTCCATATCATCTTCATCCTTATCCTCTTGATTTCTTTAAGTACTTTCCTCATCTTTCTGGAGAGGATCATGTTATAGCTGAGAGGCATGTGGAGGCTTTCGAGAGTTTTATTGATCAGTTTGAGATAATTCATCAAGATGTTACCATGAGGTTGTTTTCCAAATCCTTGTTAGGAGATGTTGCTGTATGGTTTAAGGGTTTGGGAGCTGACTCCATTGGTTCTTGGGTTGAGCTATACAATGCTTTTTTAAAGTGGTGGGGTGAGAACAAGTCCCTTGATCAGTACTGGGATGATTTTAATGCCTTGAGGAGAGGGGAAGAGGAAGCCTTGGTTGTCTTCAACAGGAGGTTTTACAGTGTTTATCATAGTATGTCTATAGGGATCAGACCCACAGAGACTGCTTCCATGGTGTACTATGTCATGGCTCAACATTTAGAGCTTGTCCTTCTTCCGAGAGAAAGGAAATCTACATCTTTATCACAGTTATTCATGGATGCTGAGGAAGTAGAGGAGAACCTATGAACTTGTGGCAGGATTCAAAGTCAGTTTCATCTCAACTCTGAACATAAGGCGGTTTTTACCTGTTGTCCCTATGAAGAAAAGACTGTGGATAGTTTTGTCTTCGACGCAGGTATCCATGAGTAGCACTGACTTGATGAAAATCATGTGTATGAACATCTAGAAGCAACAATTACTACTATTCATGAAATACATATTTTTAACAGTTATATTCTTGATGAAATTACTATTTTAAAGGTTGATCATAGACATGAAAGGCAACCCATTTTTGATGGATATTCTAGTGATGATGAGCAACAAGCTTATCTTATATTTGATCACTATGAAGACAGTAAGGATGATGCAGAAGTTGTCCTTGTCACATAAGACACAACCCGAGAGTTTGACCAGGAGCAACCCTTAGTTGAGGCACGTGAAGAGATCGTTTATACACAACCAAAAGTAAATCAACAGTGATCAGTGGATCAACAACCTCCTACGTCCAACCTTCTTCCACTTGTACCTACAGTTCACAACAAGCAACGTTTTGTCCCACAGATGCTTGTGGCTGTTATTCAATCAAGTGTGCCTGTAGAGGACATCAAGCCAACTGTCAGCAGCTTTGAAACAATGAAGGTAACCTTTCATAAGTTAATCATGCGTTGCCTTCAGTTTCATGACCCTATCGATGAGTACATAAAGTTACACTTTTCCAATGCTTTGGAGCATGCATGCTTGATCTTTTTATCAACATTTGAAGGTAATATGGGTGATCATAAGAATGAAATTAGTCAACTGTCACGCTTTCCTTGTCTTTTATGGATCATTTGTAGTGAAGCGAAGGATTCAATTATCAAACAGTTTGAATGGCTATGGTGGAAGTTTGCTTTCACCTAGAATTTTGTAAAAGTCAGTTAACTTAGGTTTTGTACATAAATAAGCTCCCTCAAGAGCAGGTGTGTTTGATTTCATTTTTAGAGTAGTGTACTTGTCGGCCTGTTTTGTTCAGTATGATGTTTCAGAGCATGACTCCATAGCCCAACAGCTAAGGCACTAAAACTGCTTGTTCTTGGCAGCTTGCAGGGAGCATGCCATCTCCTATGGAGCCAAATGTTAACACCATAATTTGCAACCTATTTCATAGGAATCAAGCATAATTGAGGTTTACCCTCAGGAGCATTTTGGTATAAATCATGTGGCATTCTACCCATGATTTTCAAAGGAAAAATGAAATGTTTGGAGTCTGAAAAGCTCCAGCATCATCTGCTTCCTTCCACGTGACCGTCGCTCACTCGTCGTGCCATGCAAGTTTTCTCCAAGAATTTCACTCCACGTCACCCCTGCGCATACGCTATCGGCTTGCCACCTGCTGCGCCTGTATTGGTCACAAAAGAAGATCTGCATAACCTTGAGGTGTCAAAATTGACTCGCAGAAGTCGTTGGCACCGTCTAAGAACAATTATGGGTGTTAGGCCTTGTCCTGATCCCGATGAAGGTAGTTACTAAGAATGAGAGCGGTGGTTGAGACCTCATCTCAACACATAAATGGAAAGCCAGAAAGGATTGGAAGATTTGAGCTCGCGTCTGATAGAGAGTTGAATGCGCAGTCTGACAGAGAAGGTCCAGACAGAAGAGCTCGCGTCTGAAAACAAAAGATTGTCTACACAGTCTGAGAGAGTAGACGCCCACTGAAAACTTTGAATGCAACAATCCGATCACACTCCTGATGGTTGCAACAATTCTGCTTATATATAGGCAGTTTTGATATTTTGTAAGGGTCGATGGTTGAGCTAGGCTCCCTTATTGTAATATTTTGATGAAGAACATTGGTTCTCTGGTTATGTAACTTGATTTGAGACTTCTTGGTTAATCTAATTCAACTTTCTTCTTCCATATTATTTGCCTCTGATATTAAGAGAGTTCATGATTGATTGATTCGCATGGATTGTTGTAACTGTATTATGATGAATGTTTGATTATAGTGCTGTTATAATGTCTTTTAGTTTCCTTGAAAATTTGAATTCAAGAGAATCTTGTGTTTGAGTTTTTTCCTCAGGTTGCTGGAAGACTTGATGTCCATATCAGACCTCTACACTTTCTCACCAAAGTCTTCCTCCTATTCACCTTTAATCCAACTTACTGAATGAAGTTGATACAAGACCTCAATTGGTTGTGCATGCCAGCCTAGATTTTATGAGTTGGAACGTTATTATCTCGAGTCTTATCCATTTGACCCACTTAAAACTCATTTACATTTACTGTATAAACTAATGGGTACCGGGCTTATCCTCATTACAGTGTGAGGGTGATTCCTAGTGCCAAGATATAAGCGCTCCATGGGCACAAAGGTTCGAAGAAACAATAAATGACCTAGCCAAAATTCAAACCTTGATGATGAACAAGATAACTAATCTAGAAAGGGTGTAACGAAAAGCCATCAATCCTACTTTTAGGGGCCAAGCCCAAAGACCAAACCAAACATGGAAACCTAGGACCCCAAACGAGCAAAGAGTCCCTAACACTTTAGATCCTTCTAATGCTGTAAATTGAGAAGAGACTTCTTGGTGTTTTCCTTGTGGGGATTCACATTGGGAACATAAATGCCCAAGGAATAATGGGGAACATGATCATATGAATGTCTTTGATACCATAAACTCTATCTTTGCTATATCTTCCCAAGAGTGCCCCAATATCACACTGGAACAACTTGAGGAAGGAAAGAAAGAAGCCGCCAAGAGGGCTAGGATGGAGATCATAAGCTAAATGGATGAGGAATCAAGGGAGAAACTTAGGAAGAGAGAATTAGAAGTGTACACTAGACCAAGGAATGTGCCCCAATATCCTCCTAGTGACCCTAGACTTCCTCGACCAAGCTCTCCTCCACTAACCACAAAGAGTGTTCCTCCTAGTTCCACTTTGCCAATAAATAATGACATAGACTTGAATATTGACATAAATAACATATTGACAAAGACAAATATACCTATACCTCTAACAAAAATAATTAAGATTCCTTCGATGAGAAACAAGGTTGAGAAATTCTTTAGAGTACAAGGGGAACCCGAAGACCCCCTTGTGATGCTGCAAGCTAATCATTTTAGACCACATTATGATGAGCACCCACCTTTTTACATTACCTTGCAAATGCACAATAAGTGTTTAAACAACTGTATGCTTGACTCATGGGTGGGTGAAAATATTATGACCTTGATAGTAATGAGACAATTGGGCTTGGAAGTCACAAGGCCTTATAGGAATGTTTTCATGATTGAATCCAAGGCTATTAGTGCATATGGTTTGATAGAAAATTTAAAGGTTTTCCTCGCTCGATATCCTAAGATAGTCTTTCTGAATGGACATTGTGGTCGTTGATGTCTCAGATGTTTGGGGAATGATTTTGTATAGAAATTTTGTTGCAATGTTGGGTGGCACCTTACAAATGGATTTTTCTTATGCTACTATACCCATGGGCGATGAAACCTATGATCATTTACCTAACCTACCAATGGAAAGGGACTATGTTGAAGAAATTGATATTGGACCTGAAATTGAAGATCCCTTAGAGGAGTTCCTTGAGGAGTTCAAGGGCTCTCATCTAGAATTTTTCCCAGGCGACCTTCCTTTCGCCCAAGAAGATGATGTTGGTGATATAATGTGGCCTAAAAGGAAAGATTATCACTGACAACTAGACAAATAAAAAGACAAAGTAGTTGGCTCCATCACAATATTGAAGAAAGGTGATAATGTTTTTTTTGAGTAAACCAAGCCAAGAAGATACTCTTACAACATAATCCCACCCCCTCCCTCTAAGAAATACACCAGGGTGATTCAAGAAACAATCGTTCTCAAGGAGGAGGATTATAAACAAGGATAATTTGTCTTAGAGTGGGACACAAGGAAAGGCTAGCTTAATACACACATTGAGTTTGATAAATTTTGGCTCAGCCCCTACAATATTGAAGAGAAGTCTGTCAATGATTCCTACTACTTATCCATGCTAGAGGGAATGAGATGTCCACTACCTATTAGTAGTTCCATTCTCAAACCCAATTATGGGGAAGAGACTTGACTTCTTTAAACTTACATAGATTAGTGTAGGTAGGGCATTTGCATCTTGCATTGCATTTGTATATATGTAGCATCATGCATTCATACTAGTGTAGTCTTGCATTGCATTCTTATTTGTATATAATGAATACATGTTAGGAACTTGCATTTGATCACTGTATACTATCAATTTGTCGTGCACAGTCTTAGTAAAATGTTTCTTTTCAACATGATCTTGGATTTATCACGGACCCTAGTGGATCACATCCACCGATTGATACTTTTAAAGGGTGGTGTTGTTTGAAGTGGGTGCAGGATTGTAGGTCTTGGCCAACTAGATATGCTGAGGTTCTCATGCTCTCTACGGTGAGCACATGTCCCCATGTTGGACATAGATGTTACCCCCCCATGCCTAGGGGTAACTAGGGGAGATCATGTCTTGTGGCCTGTAATGGAGACAAATCCCAACCATGATGATGATAATCGCGACCATGATGATGATCAACATGTCCACAAATGGAAACCCAACAACCTTCCTCATTAGCCTCTACAACTACAAATCAACCAAGGACATAACATTCAAGCAACCCAGTGTACGGGAAATGGTAAGCCAATGCCACCATGAGGTATGTAGTCCTTGTTTCATGTGAAGTTTCATGTTTAATTTGTTGGGCATGTGAATGAGGATCTTTGATTGAAGTTGGATAATGGATCATTGGCTTGGGAAATTGTGTTAGTTTCCTTGTTTTACCTTGGTGGTTAGCCTTTGTGCCCTAGTCCCATGTTGTCACCGCCCAGGGAAAAGGCGCACCACTTGGGGGGCCCTCACAAGGGTAATGTTCCGTTCCCCACCATACTTAACACTTTCCATCCTGGAGCGTGTTATAGTGTACCAAACTTCGGTAATGGTTCATGGTCCATTCTCTCATGAGAAGAAGGGGATGAAGACCCAGAGGTTGATGCAATTGCTCTATATATATTCTATTCTATAAATTGTTGATATTATGGTAGCTGCGGGAGGTATTAAACCTCCACGTGTAACCCTGACAAGAATAGAATATTTTGGGAAGCAAGAAGAAAACCTAAAGCATTGGACATAACCCTAGAAGACAAGTTGGTTAAAGAAAACAATTAATATTGAGTTTTTAGCCTCTAGAAAGAGAATTTGGCCCAAATAGCTAAGGAAGAGCAGTATAAATACACGATGCTAGAGCTCATTTGGACACACACAACTCACAACTGCAAAAATCTAGTGCGCACTACAGAAATTTAGTAAGTGCGCAAGTCTAGAGAGTAGCTGCAGCTACAGCTACTACAACTTGTATTTTTGGTTTTAGGCTTGGAATTTCTTTTGGTTATGGTTTCAACTTTATTCCTTGTGCGCTAGCTCTGGAGAGAGGTACACTACATTGATTGGCTATTAGGCCTATGGTTTTCTTCCAGAATTATTCTCTGTCAAGGTTAAGGTGCTCGGGGGTGGCTTCGACCTATGGTTGGGTGACAATATTGCTATAATGTCTATGGTTAAACAAGAACACCTACTTTTCTAACAGGTTATGGGCCCACACTATCTTCGGAAAATCTAACCGCTGGAAGATAGATTGGGATGATTTTCCTAGTTACAGTTGCAGTGGCAATCAAAGTTTTTGCTGCAACAACGAAACCCTAACCGTCTTGTTGAGGCACCTTAAGTGAAGAGATTGACCTAATTTCTAGATAGCCTAGTGCACCCTAACCTAACGCACCTCCTAGTACTCTCAGCAAGCTAAGATGACAAGTTTGAGTTTTTGGTCAAAGTCAAAGGTTGACCAAGTCAAAGCAGTCATGACTTACTCTATGAAGTCAGAAAACAAGTTATAAGGGGCTTCTAACTCCAAAGCATGGAAGACAAGGATTGAACTCATCCTTGCCAAGAATAAAGTGTTGGATATCGTGAAAGGAAAGATCATGGAACCACAATTTGAAGAAGGAAAAGAGAAGGAACCTCATCACGTTGCAATTATGGAGAAGTTCAAGGACAATGCCATCAATTCCATGAGTATTATAGTGGACTCTGTAAAATACCACTTGATACCCTACATCTCTCATCTTGACTCATCTAAGAAGATGTATGATGCCTTAACTAACCTCTTCTCAGTCAGAAACATTGGACAATAATGAGTCTGAAGAATGAGCCCCGTGGCATGAAAATGAATGATGATGACAACATAACATCATACCTTGTGAGAATATCTCAGTTAAGAGATCAACTACAAGCTATTGAAGACATCATTTCAGATAAGGAACTGGTAAACATAATACTCAATGGCCTTCCCAAGACACGGGATGCACTTGCCGCAAGCATGAACACAAGAAAAGAGTATCCCACATTTGAATAACTTTGGACTTGCTGTGCACAAGAAGAATCAAGGATTAGCGCAAAATAGAAATTCCAAAGGAAAGATGATGATCAAGCCTACACAACAAAGTTCAAGAAATTCAGGAATAAGAAGAAGTTTGACTAAATGAAGAAACCAAATCAAGAGAAGGATATGTCAAAAATACAATGCTTCAACTATCGAAAATATGGTCACTACAAGAATCACTGTCCCGAGTTAAAGAAAAGGAATGAAACACACGAAGAAACAGTTGCCAAAGAAAAGGAACCCTCAAAGAAAGTCAAACAAGATGAAACATATTTCTTCTTCTAAGTCAAGGTAACAATATTCTTCAAAGTTCTTGTACATACCATATTTACATAGTTTCTTTACATATCATGTATATCTATTTCTTAGAAGATAATATGTTCAAGTGGAACAACACCTATGAAAGAACAACAAGATAAGGATTGCTATCATGATGACTATAAGTCAAGCAATACACATGAAAATATGAAGTACGTTGACAATCTTTGATAACAATTCCTGTGGAAGCTATTATATAAGTAACAACTGCTAGATAAGCCGAAATCATAGTCAAACTTGAAGAGAACAAGAAGGAGTCAAAATAAAAAGAAGTTAACAATCAAGAGGAAATTAGAAAGATAGTTGTGACATCTTGCAGAAGGAAATAAGGATGCAGACAGAAGCATGGATTATCTTAGATGGAGGGAGATGATTACATAATTCCAAAAGAAGAGCATGCATTCATACATGAAGCAAGGATTAGGAGGGAGTTAATCCTAAATATGATCCATTGAGGATTATGAAGTATCTATCCATGTTCTCATTGAAAGTAGTAGCCATGATAAGAAACACGTGTTCAATCAGACTCTAGAAGAAGTCATCTTCGAAAAGAAGCCTTAAAGTATCCTTGGTTGTCCATCTACATCCATGATCCTATGATGAAAGGAAGGAGTTGGAATCTTCAGGGCATATAGAAGACTCCATGGACCCAATATCTAAAGAGAGATAAGAGGAAGAACATGAAGATTCCAAGAAAGAAAGAAAAGCAAGAACAACCATTTATTATACCGAGAATCACAAGACTACCAGCTTGGTTTGAACCCACTAAGAAGCAATCGAGAAGAAGAAATGGAAGTTATGATAAAGAACAGTGTATAGAAAGTGTGAAAAATACTTATGAATGGAAGGATTGCAAGATTCAGAGGTTCTTCCAGAAGGACGGAGAAGACTATGACAACAACTTGTTCCAGTAAACCATATATATCTCTTGTAGTATCCATGGATTGGAATTTACATGTAAAAGACTGTTCTTCCCAATAAAGAAAGTGAGAAAGAAGCTTATACCAGAAAGAGACCCATATATGCAGATATAAGAAGACCTTGTATGGATTCAAACAACTTGATGCAAAGTATTTCATATACAACAGAAGCGTGGTGAAAAATTTCTATGACATAGATAGTGTATCAGAATAGTTACTCAGAAGTCTAGGATGATGGATTGCTAATCCATGGAAAAATCACTTGATGACAGAAGAAGTGCTACTTGGATATGTTTCAGTTTGAGCCTTGCCACGATATCACGAGCTAGCAGGAAACAAAAGTGATGAACTCGACCATGATATATTGTAATGATCAGAGCTATATGAAGCCTTCAGAGAAAATCAGTGTTCCATGATAGATCGAAGTACATTGAGATCAAGCATTATATTCTCCGTGATAAAGTTCAAAAAAGAGAAGTGGTTCTCCAATATATCTCCATAGATGAGTAGATAGAAAATATTTTGGTAAAGCCTTTGTCCAAGATGAAAAGTTTGCGTACTTAAGAAACAAGCTGGGGCTTGTGGAGACGACTTCCTTATTGAAAAAATAAGAGATTACTCCCAGGTTGGGAGGGAGAACTAATGTATTATTGATTTATGGATAGTCATTTTTTAGTTCGAAAAATGGTCCACGATGAGAAGTTCCTTTCCAATTCGGAAAGTGGTTTGAGATTTCTGATGGATAGGCATTTTTTAGTTCGGAAAATGGTCCAGATCGAACAGTCATTTTCATAATGAAAATGATTTGATAGATTACTGATGTACCAGAGACAACAATTCCCCTTGTGGCCAGTGTTGGGGAATGGTCTAGGACAATCATTCTTCTTAGCATTCACTCTGAGTAGTGGTAAAAAAGAATGGTCTGCCTCACCAGGCAATCATTCTTTCGAAGTTTACAATTGTGAGCAGTTTTGAAGAATGGTCCATTTTGGAGGTTGGTTCAGGACAATCATTTCCTCAGGAAATGGTCCAGATAGTTATTCCCTAGGGAAAACTCATTCTTTCCAGGTTGCACTATGATTAGTGCCGAAAGAATGGCCCAATTAGGTGAATGGTCCAGGTTCAACAATCATGGACATGCATTTTCTAGGGCAGACCCATTCTCTCTAGGTTGCACTATGATTAGTGTTGGAGGAATGATCCAGTTAGGTGAATGATCCAGGGTTAGAAATCAGGGACAATTATTCTTCTATGCTTGAGAAGAATAGTCTAGATAGCCCATGGTTGATGTTTTACCTTCTGAGGGAAGATGCTCTTCCAGATCTTACAGAGGTGAGTGGAAGAATGGTCTAGATGACTCAATTTGTATCATGATATTGTTATACAAGTTGATATCATATGATATGATCACTCTGGAGACTGTATGCCACTTTGTTGGATGTGTTCCACTATTTGTGACTATGTGTCACTTATCAAGTAGCCGTGTGCTACTTGGTGTGGTGTACCAATGGATAGTAGTTGTGTACTACTATGGATAAACACAGTTGTGTTCTATTGAATGGAATTGTTTTGATTGCCATGAAGACTATCAGTGGTGTTGGAAATGATTATCAACTAGATGGATAGTCAGTGTGTTGGTGGACATACATTCTCTAGGTGGAAAATGGTCCAAGACATTTATTCTTCTAGGATGTATGTTTGGATTAGAAGAATAGTCCTTGTATCCCATGGCGTGGCTTCCAACATCCGTTGGAATAGTTATTCTTCTAGGACATATGTTTGAATTAGAAGAATGGTTCTTGTATCACTCTGTGGAGTGAGTGACGTATCCAACATCATGCTTGATTACTTAGATGGAGTATGGCTTTGAGAGGTGTTACAATTGATGCTATCAGATGATACTGATAGTGATGATGGTGCTCGTGATTTGATTATGAGATGACCTATGTGGCTATGATGATGATACCGGTTGAATGATATGTTTGTGCTTAAGACCATTACCTTTAAATACCTCCCTATCTAGGAGGGAGTGTCGACATTATGGTAGCTGCGGGAGGTATTAAACCTCCACATGTAACTCTGACAAGAATAGAATATTCCGGGAAGCAAGAAGAAACCCTAAAGCATTGGACATAACCCTAGAAGACAAGTTAGCTAAAGAAAATAATTAATATTGAGTTTTTAGCCTCCAGAAAGAGAAGTCAGCCCAGAAAACTAAGGGAGAGCAGTGTAAATACAGGACGCGAGAGCTCATTTGGACACACAACTCGCAACTGCAGATCTAGTGCACACTGCATAAATTTAGTAAGTGCACAAGTTTGGGGAGTAGCTGCAGCTGCAACTACTGCAACTTGTATTTTCGGTTTTAGGTTTGGAATTTCTCTTGGTTATGGTTTGGACTTTCTGCCTTGTGCGCTAACTCTGGAGAGAGGTACACTACATTGATTGGCTATTAGGCCTAGGGTTTTCTTTCAGAATTATTCTCTATCAAGGTTAAGGTGCTCGGGGGTGGCTTCGACCTATGGTTGGGTGACAATATTTCTATATTGTCTATGGTTAAATGAGAACACCTGCTTTTCTAACATAAATGATAAATGTTCGACAACACATATATTCCAAAAAATGATGAACACCTTCAATAACCACTCACACAACCAGATCAAAGATCATCACACCGATATTTTGATGTGGTAAAAACCCTATGGAGAAACATCTACAGCCCCAACCGACGTGGTCACTTGGAGCAATTTATTAATGCAAAAGAAAAATATTGAAAATAGATTTACAAGAGATCTTTTCATCGATCATGACAAATGATCCTCCATGCTTTTTAAATAGAGATCATGGACCAATCAGGTGTTAAGCCACAAATCAATGTAGCTGTTAATATTGAGGATAATACAAACCGTAAGATCACTATGTCAGGAGCATATCGTGACCTTTAGATCACTCTATGTCGGGAAAATATTGTGACTATCAGATTACCTAATTACAAATGCATACTAATGCATAATAAATAAACACACTTTTACCTAACGACACATTATACCAAGTTGATCTTAACTAACTCCTAAGTGTCTAAATATCCTAACAATAAAGACCACCATAAAAGCCACATGCTAGCTTGAGATCTACCCACTATAATGGTAATCGTCCCTGTCCTGATGCGAGTGAATGCACAATTATAAAGGACTACAACCCAACGAAAATGAAGGAATAAAGCTTGAAACTATAAAGGGGATTTGCAAATGCTAACTGAGTATCAAAAGGAAATTAAGGGGTTCAAAATGCAAAAAGTACCGAAGAAAGGGTATCTCAAGCAACAAGTCTACATAGGTAGTCATAGAAATGGATTTAATGACATCATAAGCCATGAAGTAAGCCCTCATTCATATCACTATCACACTTACTCTTGAAGGGTTTCTTTCTTTCTTGCTTTCCTCCAGAGCTATCCCTCTACCTGGGTCTTTTATTTCCTGTCTTGGTTGGCACACCTAATAGGGTTGGATGAAGACCCTCCCACACTTAAACTTGCCAACTCACATGAGGTTTTGGGCCAGTGTGATGTTTGAAGGGGAGACTGAGGTGAATTGTTTACATGGATTATATCTTAAGTAACAAATTACTTTGCGTGATTCAATGACTAATATTTCTTATGAACATTGGTTTACCTTGTCTTATACTCTACTTTGTTTTGGATCGCCTTGACATGGTTCTTTAAGGGACGTCTTGGGTGGAAAACCAGGACGTTGTTCCTTTATTGTAGGACTTTGACACGTGTGATTCCAAACAATGAGCCATCCAGTGACTCACCACCTTCATACATGAGCTCTCAAATCCTTGGAACCTTGGACGATTGACATATGGGCTTGGTTTGAGCAGATTTGGTCACGATGGGACACAGATGGGCTGGAAGCCCACATGTTGGGCAGAGTACCCCATGGATTATTTTCCATTGGATCAGAAAGATTGCAATAACATAAAACCAGATATCACTAAGAGATGAGATGCAACGTCCTTTTCCCTGGATGCAACACCTTGGATCCTAGACGTTAGCCCTCACTTGATGATGATGCCATCTTCTAGGTTTCATGATGCTAGGGTTTGATGGAAAATTGGGGTACCAATGATGACTTGGCATGATCATGGTGAGGAGACACATCATTACCACTTGATTCACCACGGGATGATGCCACATGTCATTGGCAAGCCTCCTCCTAGCATAGAAAGTCTTGATGTCAAACACGTGTGGCCCTTATGATGTACTTTTTCAATTTTAGCATTTTTGAAAGGTTAAATTAGGGGTCAAACCCAATTTTGTTTTGACATTGACATTTTATGTGGACAAATTTCTAGACCTAGCCTCATATTAGAAGGCTAGCACTAGATTCATTTTATCAACACAATTTCCTCACACTTGTGGGGTTACACTCTTAAAACTTTCACTATTTCATACTTGGTCTTTTCTCTTATGCACTATTCTTGAAGGAGGTTCATTTGTGGATGTTTTTCTCATTTGGATGGATATATTATGCAATTAAGGTTTGATGCTCTTGATTCTTGGGATGAAGTAAGTAATTTTCTGCAATTTTATCTTGTCTTGTAAATGTTAATGGTTAAATTGATTTCTTGTTGCAAGTATCATTGTTTGGTTGAAACCTCAAGAGGAAGACATAAGTGCTTATCTTCCTCACAAATTTTTTATTTTTCCAAGTTTGTGAAACGTCCTAGCTAGGGTTAGAAGCATAAGGCCCAAAGGTGCTTTCACTTTATGGTTTTAACCCTAGATATTTGATCCTTGACCTAACTGAAGCTAGAAGAAGGGGAAAATGACATCTAGGGCCCAAATGTGCTTGCACCCTATATACCATTTTCCTCAAAGTCTAAAGCTTAAGGCCCAAATGTGCTTGCACCTTAGGGTTTAGACTCTACCTATTTGGTTTATTTAGATCAATATTCAAGTTAAATGAATTTGAGACTCCATAGGCCCTAAAAAGGACAATGCCACTGATCTAGGAGTTATATTGTGGCTAAAGTAGTTGTTAAAACCAATCTTCTAAATCTCTCAAGCATCCTACTAACTTTGATGACCCTAACTCTAGCAAACTTCAAGTATTTCTTCTTGTTGTTATAAAATTTTGCTACAACCACTGAAAATTACATTAGATTGCTGCATACACCTATCTAAAAGTGGTTTAACATGTTCGTAAACTACATCTAGCTATTGGATAATAATCTATTGGTTTAATGCTTTATTTTCATGGTCAATTGTTATGTTTCTGAGCATTATTTCTCGCTGTTGTTGCAAATCTTTCATTAAAATTATATACCTTTTTTACTATTGTAATTTGCAACAACCGTAGCAATTTTACTTGTCTAGTTCTTAAGAAGTCATTATTGCATGCTTTAGCTTGGTAATTGTCAATATATGCTACAAATCGTTTATTGTTCCAGACAGGTACAACAATTACCCTGCAACTTCTCTTTTCTTCTTAGACCTAGACCTAACTGACATGTGATCAAGATAAGGGGTGGTAGTCTTGGATATATCTTGCTATTTGATACCTTGAGGTCACTAGGGAATCTTGCCGTGTGGTTGACCTCTTCCATCACTAAAACGAGAGAAGATTCTACTTAGGTGACAATGGTAGTTTCTTCCATAGTTACACAACATTTGGGGATCTTGTGGAGGGATTTGCACAAGTACAAATCCTATGATAACAAGGCCAACATACATTACTTCATCTTTGATCTACGTGCTTTAAAGTGCCACCAAAATTCACTGAAACCTTCTTCACCTAGCAAACCATTAATTCCTTGTAGAATTTTATCATTTATTGCACTATTTGGGTAGCTGACTACGATAATCGATAGTTTTATAGGACAAAATTCTAGATACAAGGTTGTTTTCTAGTATTTAATGAGCCAAACGTGCATAACATCACTCAATGGCCACTTCAACAAATGTGGAATATGGAAAGGGTTTTATTTATGTCCATTGAGAACCAACACCCTTTCTGACAATAAATCGACAAAGGGTTTTATATGGGATAAGACTAAGCCAACATTCCTCATAACGATAGAGCATTACAAAGGTTCTACTTAAGGTTACAGAAACAATAAGTTATGATAGGTTTTATTTAGGCTAACTCAAACCAACACTCTCGATGACAAGGGTTTTACTTGGGATTTCCCCAAACTGACATTGTTTTGACTTCTACTTTCGAATTTCTTAATTATGTTGTTTTTTATGCGGGAGTTGCACTCCTTTTAACTCCACACACTTTTAATGTAGATAATTGGGCTTGACATCATTACATAGTATAAGGATCCATGACTCCACTAAAAACCATGGCTTACACTTTGAAAATTTCTGATTGGAAACTAGGATTTGATTTAAATAGACTTGAGAAGATGAACTCCACTTGAACTTCTCTCTCTTCACAGACCATATAGCTTCACATGTAAACCAATGTTGCTCTGCATCGTCTTTACCCATCCCATGGAACATTGGTATCCGTATATTTGTATCTTGATTCTCCATACTCAACGTAGTGCTTTGTCCTCTCGACTGACTACTAGATGTTGGTGATAAATATAATGATATCGAAACTCTTCCTTGCGAAGTATTGCTGACTACGACCTCTTCTGCACTTGTATCATCTCTTCTCCTTTCTTCTACTCTTATCTACGCACGTTCTTCACTTATTTCTCCTTGGTTATAAATGTGCAAGGGGGGTGGTTCAAAAAGGGGGTTCCTCCAAATTTTCTGATTATCCTCAGTGCAGAATCCCAAAGAGGTTCCTACTTATAGCTGTGCAAGTCTATTCACAATCACTAAAGCCTCTTCCCCTTCTCTGAGGGGTCCATCGCCATCTTCTACCACATCGACGCTACTACTTTGTGCCTCATCTTCCTTTGATGTGACTACATCTCTTAACAACCATGGGTATTTGACTTCATATGCTTTGACCCTACTACCACTACTCCTTGTATCCTCACTTGGTGCCCTACTCCTAACGCTTGGCGTGCCTTTCGAATCCATACCCTTGGCATGGATTTTGAAGCCATTGCCACCATTTATAGTGTTCCAAATCCATATGTAGGATACTATAATGAAGCTTGGCTAAATCATCGGTAATGCCATGCAAAGAGAAATAATGTTCCATTTGAGTGACCCATCCCGTGGGATCCGAGCCATTAAATTTGTTTACCTCAATTCTAGGAAGGCATAGGTATCGAGGAAGGTGGGTAGAATGAGGACCTTTGTAATGGGAAGAGTCATGGTCTTCTCGATATGATGGTTGTTTAGAAGAGGAAGGGTTTAGGAAACGAACCATCAATTGGTCAGTGTATCTTTGATGTTGGAACATTGGTCCTAGAGGATTTGAATAGAGAAATTGAGCGTGGTAATATTGTAATTGATGTTATTGATGTCCTCCTTGTTTTATTTGTTGTAAGAAAGCAATGTATTGAGTTCTTGGGTGCGGGTGGTGGTGATTTCGATAGAGGTCAGAAATGGTTAGGAAAATGGGATAGGGGTGAATAAGGGTGTTGGGAAGGGTCGGTGGGACCACTGAGAATAATGGTGACAAGTGATAGGTACCATGAAAATCAGGGTGAAAAGGAGAATCCAATGGCATAGGGTCCAAATAAGGGTGTTGGGAAATGGGTTAGGTCCACTAAAAAAATGTTATTAAAAATGATAGGTACCATGGTAATTAGGGAAAAAAGAGGAATCCAATGGGATAGGTCCCAAATAAGTGCACCGGAAGGACCACTATACTCATTGTTTTTACTCCTGCGAAGTTATATTCCAATTTAAAGAACAATTCAGTGTCAGAATGCCCAAATTCTTAATAGGAAAAAAGTAGTGTCAAAATGCCCACATTATGAATAGGAGAAATCTTGTTTTTTCTCTTTCTGTGTTGTTTTTTTCCCATGGGTTAGGTGTTATACATTATTTTCGTCACCCCCATGATCACCAATGATATGTGTATTGCTTACTTCTCTGTTCCCTGAAAGCTATTGAAGAAATAAGACTTTCCCCTGGGAAATAGAATCACATTTTCTTTATTGAAAACCCTACCAAAGAAGATCATCACACCTTGCCAAATGTTAAGGGTG
Organism: Picea mariana; assembly: GCA_032191745.1. Lineage (NCBI taxonomy): Eukaryota > Viridiplantae > Streptophyta > Pinopsida > Pinales > Pinaceae > Picea > Picea mariana. The sequence continues at coordinate 291,984 of JASDQU010241570.1, forward strand.
CAACGATCCCTGATCGTCGCATGCTGCACCATAATGGAATGTGACGTCGTCGCAAGCTACTAATGTTGAGGGTGCGATGATGCTCAAACAAAGGAAAACAATGAAATTATTGAAGGTTCTAGAATGGAATCTTCGAAATGATGAGATGGCCTCCGATCGGTTTGGATCTCACTCGCTTCTCTGATTTAGTGGGATTGATCCAGGTGGATATCGGTGGCCACCCACCTTCTCCAATTGGCCCAAAACATGTTTCTGACAATTTTGGTAATTTACTATTTTTAGCAGTTTTTAACTTCCGAGGCCATTTTGAGGCCCTAAACGATGTTTTTTGAGAAAATGGGGAGCAACATAGATTATAGATCTGCTCACACAAAAGTTGTATTTCTCAGATAGATCTTTCCAACGAGCTATCATACGCCTAAAACAGAGATCGTATGCAAAAGTTACGACCCCGGGAAGTTGATGCACCAACTTACCCAAACGGGGCCCACATGACTTTTGGCGCTTCATCTCTTAGAGTTAGGTTTTTGGATGTCTAGGGTTTTTGGCATTTCTTCTTATTGTAAAAAAGGCCTTCGGAGCCTCATTGTAATAGTCTTCTCATGGATGCGAGTAGCCGTCACATCTCTTCTCAGAGATAAGCTACCACCATTCTAGTGAGTCTTTCACTCTGTACTTTTATAGTCTCTGTACATTTATTTCATTAATAGAAATCCTGTATTACTATATATATGTGACTCTTGTTTTATTTCCGCTATATCTATGTTATATTGTTGTCTCTCTTGCAATATCTCTGAATACTTCTGTGTTATATATCCGCTGTCATTTCGTACCGAAAATAATCCGGATCAGTGGTATCAGAGCAGGCTGCTCTTGATCGTTTTTCAGTGCATGTCCCCGATGAGGTCTGAGTATAGCAAGTTGGGTCTCGAGCTTGTCTCTCTTGAGGAAAATCACTCTCGCACACCCAAGAAACCCTCAATGGCTAAAGAAAAGAAAAATGATGGAGCAGACGATCCTATCAGTCTGTTGCTTGAGCAAGCTCTCACGTGACAGAGGGATGAAATAATGAAGAATTTTTCCCACATTCTTCAACGCCTACCGATAGCATCAGGCGCATCTTCATCAAGCAGCCACTTTGGAGGCACCTCACCCTTCAAGGTACAGGTTAATTTTGATATTCCCGTATTTGAAGGTCAAATAGATATAGATGCCCTAGATAAATGGTTAAATCTGCTAGAAGGTTATTTCTCTGTTCATAATTTTTTCGACAAGGAAAAGATCACCTTCACACTCCTTAAGGCTCTCCCCCATGTCAAACATTGGTGGGAAACTTACTGGGAGCAGAGTTCCACAGAGTATTCTGGAATATATGGGGCCGATCCCACTTGGGATTTTTTTGTGGATGCGGTAAATGAACAGTACTATCCTGTTGGCAACTATGAGGACCAGTACATGAGATGGACCACACTACGGCAAGAGAAGGGCCAAGCAGTTTCGGAGTTCACCAATACCTTCCATACCTTGTGCACCAAGCTGGGTATCAAAGACTCCGAGTGACATTTAGTTCTGAAATGCCATGGGGCTCTACACAGATACATCCAAACTGAAATGGATTTTCTGTACATCTCATCACTCGGTGTTGCCTATCGATATGCTGTTAAAATCGAATAGAAATTTAAGCACCAGAACAAACGGGAGTTCGGGTCTGCAAATCCACAACCACCAAAGTATGAAAAAGATATCCCTAACAAACAGTCTCCCGAAAACCAGTCCAAGCCATAGGAAAAGAAGGGTCACGGGAAGACAAAGAAGGACACCAGAAAATGGTGCGATTTCCACAAAAGCCCTTCGCACAACACCGATGAATGTCGCTCAAAACAGTCATTGGTGGTTGAGATCAAAGACAAGGAGATGAACCCTGATTCAGAATCTGATTATGAAAACACTGGTAAAAGACAGATCATCGACGTAGACCCCACTTCTATTGTTGCGACTGCAACAATTCAACCAGAAGAACCAACAAATCCAGAAGAGGGGGAACACCTTTTTCATTCACAGATGTGGGTGAAGGGGACCCCGCTGCATTTTATTGTTGATAGCGGAAGCCAGAAGAACCTCATCTCAGCAGAGGTCGTCAAACAGTTGGGATTGTCGACAATACCACACCCGCAACCATACAACATCGGGTGGCTTCGCCAAGGACGAGATCTTCGTGTCAGCCAACAATGTCGATTGTCATACGACATCCAACCCTTCAAGGATGAGGTATTATGTGACGTTGTCCCATTGGATGTCTGTGATGTTCTCTTGGGCCAACCATATATGTGGAAACGCCATGCTATCTATGAGTCTCGACCCCATAGTGTCATTATTACTCTGGGGGGTCATCTCTACAGGATACCAGAGGTAGTTCCAACTACTGCCCCACTTAAACAGTGTCGCAAGGTAGTATCTCATACTGCAAAATTCATCTTCTCCACAATCTGTTCAAAAGGGGAACAAAAGGATACTGCAACCACCACAACTTCGGCCCAAGCACCTTCTATCCAACAGAAGAAGGTCGACAAGGTTGCAACAAAGTACAAAGATTCCTTCTACACACAGTCATCTCATGTAGGCAGACTGGTTAAAAAGGTCCAACCCTTCCAGCCATAGGTTCGTGACGACCTTCAACAAACCAAGCAGCGTGATGGTTCCAACAAGGCAAGCAACTCACCAAGATTCAGATTCAACAATCGCTTTCCCATCTCCCCCGGGAACTCAACGCAATGGAGACCATTGCTTCCTAAGGAGCGAGGATTGATCCAGGTGGATATCGGTGGCCATCCACCTTCTCCAATTGGCCCAAAACATGTTTCTGACAATTTTGGTAATTTACTATTTTTAGCAGTTTTTAACTTCCGGGGCCATTTTGAGGCCCTAAACGATGTTTTTTGAGAAAATGAGAGCAACATGGATCATAGATCAATGTTTCTCACCCAAAAGTTGTATTTCTCAGATAGATCTTTCCAACGATCTATCATACGCCTAAAACGAAGATCGTATGCAAAAGTTACGACCCCGAGAAGTTGATGCACCAACTTACCCAAACGGGGCCCACATGACTTTTGGCGCTTCATCTCCTAGAGTTAGGTTTTTGGATGTCTAGGGTTTTTGGCATTTCTGCTTATTGTAAAAAAGGCCTTCGAAGCCTCATTGTAATCATCTTCTCACGGATGTGAGTAGCCGTCACATCTCTTCTCAGAGATAAGCTACCACCATTCTAGCGAGTCTTTCACTCTGTACTTTTACAGTCTTTGTACATTTATTTCATTAACAGAAATCATGTATTACTGTATATCTGTGACTCTTGTTATATTTCTGCTATATCTCTGTTATATTGTTGTCTCTCTTGCAATATCTCTGAATATTTCTGTGTTATATCTCCGCTCTCATTTTGTACCGAAAATAATCTGGATCAGGGATTATCCTAATCTCTTCATCCATCCCTTTTCACTCTATATAAAGAGGGATCTCTCATGGAAAAAGTTAGGTTGGCTTATGTATGAAGAATTCTGCTGAAGATTATACTTGCGATAACTTTGTTTTAGTTTTCCAAGTCAGGTTGTGAATACTCTTCATCAAAAATATTGGAGCAAAGGTGTGCCTGCTGAGGCAAATGGAAATTGGAAGGGACCTTGCAACATCAAGGCATAGGTTGCATTCTCCACTTTCATCAATATAATGCAGTAATACATTTCTTCCCTATAAAAATGTCTCCATTTTTGTTGCATAACTCCTTGATCTTATGCATAGGTTTCATTGGAATATATATATTGTCTTTCTCTCTTTGTTGGTTTGTGTTTCTTAACAGGTTCAACATCCTGTAAACTTAAATATGGATCAAGGACACCACTAACAATGATCAAACGTCGTTTAAATGATATGCCATTTATCCTTTATTGAACTAGTTTACATTACAAAGAAATCTAAAGAGAAACTTGTATTCTGCTAAAGAGAAACTTTTCATTTATCCTTTATTGAAGTTAGGGATATTAGTTTGTGTCTGCACTTATCGATTTGTCCAATAACAAAATTGGTGACTCCACTGGGGAACGCCCTCTTTTGTTCTTTGCTTCCTTTTTTCTTTTGGCTTCCCTACTTTTGTTGATTTTTCATTCTCTGAGTCATTGGGTGATCCATGTTGACTCTCAGGTCCTGAAAGTTCCTTGAAAAATCCTGTCCTCTTTTAATTTTTTCTTAATTTTCAGTCATCATCGCAATCTGCTGTGAAAACCAATGCGACATCGTTGCACTGTGTCTTTCTACTGCCTGCGACGATCCTTGATCGTCGCACTGTGTCCTTCTGCTACCTGCGACGATTCTGTTGAAATAATGTAACTGCGAAGAGCATTCTTATTATTTTGTTATTGGATTAAATCCCCATTGTGGATTAATCATGTCATTATTATTATTATTTTTTATTATTAAATTAATCCCCATTGAGGATTAATCAAGTCGGTAATTGTATAAGGACCAAATCCCCGTTTGCGGATTGGTCATCGGACAATTACAATGTGCAGAATAAGAAGTCGGCCCCAGCAGTTATAATGAAAGGGCCATATTTAATTAAAGGTGGATTTACCCACCCACTGTGAGAGGTCGGTCTAGCCAGTTGGTGACTCTTCACACGTGCCAGATTAGTATAAATAAGAGGCTAGCGCCTCACTTCTATCACACACTTCACTTGCTCATGATCTTATGAGGCAAGCTCCAATTTCAAGTTGGTGAGAGGAGAAGAAGGGTGGCGCATCTCTTGGAGGAGGATTTTCTGTATTGGTTGAGTTATCTCTTGAACTCTTGATAAGCTATTTATGATAAGGAAGTTTTTGCTGGGTTTTCTTCCCTTAGAGGGTTTTCCAGGATAAATGCTGTGTCTATTGTGGATGTTTATTTCTCAGTGATCTTGTGGTTATTATGCTCTTGTCTTTATGAAATGCAAAGAACTATAATGATAGCATAAACATTAACATGGTATCAGAGCCAACCTGAAGAAAGCACAATCTGCAAGAGGAAAAACGTCACTGTTACCGGGGCCCAAAATTAGGGTTTTGAAAAAGTGAGAG